>SGPM01000419.1:0-20693 GCA_004802725.1 Antrodiella citrinella
AAGAAGAGCGAGAGACGAGGACCAGCGCATACTGAGGAAACGACTGTGAAAGCAGGAGCTCTTCGACCGACATCTTAATACGCTGGTATCCAAAGGCTTTATAGTGTACGCGTAACGCTAGAAGAAGTTGAGAAGGACAAAAACTTGAAAAAGAGGCGAGCAGCTTGTTATGGGTACGGGCAATCCATGGCACGGAAAGTCCCGAGAGCGTCCATGAGCGCTATTCGCAGCAACCGTCGACGAGCCCTCCGTGGTGGTAGTCGGATAGTCCTCCCTCCACATTCGTCGTAGAAAAAAACTGAGTAGACAGATCCTCTTTAAAGTAATATGGAAGCTATTTGGTGGAAGGAAAATTTTATACGCTCAATGCTGGTTGAGTTCAGGTAATCAAACCTACTTAAAAATGCGAATCAAAAGAATTCCTTCCACCAAATGATTCAGAACAGATATCCAAAGCTCTGTGTGCTTCAATTTTGTGTGTACGGTGAGCAGTTCCCCTGATCTATTATACCTGGGTGTACGAAGCATTCGCTAAAGTGAGGATCGGCGTCTAAACTCAATTTGCAGTCAATCTGAGCCCTGCGAGACGTGTTCTCCTTCGTTTCCTCTGCCACTTCTTGTCTCTTTACGCGTTTTCACGCGTCCTCACATTCCTTTTTGATTCATATTACTTATTTGTCCATGCTTCTCCTTTAACATGGCCGTAACAAAGTACAATCGCCAGTTCAATGTCCGTCGTCAGTCTGCAGCGCAGAAGACCCATTTGAAGAAGCTCCAAGCAGGTCGAAGCGGACACCATGAACCCCTCACTCACGCAAACCCTCGAATCCACGACCCAACACACCTTCGCGCTCCTCCAGTCGATCGTTCAGACCTTCAGCGGCGTCGCGCAGATGCTCGAGTCGACGTTCATGGCCACGCACTCGTCGTTCTTCGCCATGGTCGGCGTCGTCGACCAGTTTGGCCAGCTCCGGAACGCGCTGGGGAGCGTGCTGGGCCTGTTTGGGCTCGTGAGGTGGATGAAGGACATGCTCACGGGGAACAGGGGCGGCGCAGGACAGCTGCGAGGCGAGTTCCGCGATTTTATGAACGGACGACCGGTGCAGGGACCGTCGTCGGGCCCGCCGGCACCCAAGCCGAGCAAGAAACCTCTCATCATCTTCCTCCTTGCTATCTTTGGTATCCCGTATGCGATGCATAGGCTCGTGCGCATCCTCAATGAACGACAACAGGCCCAACAGGCTGAGTTGGCGGCTGCAGGTGGACAACCAGGGATGCTTCCACCATTAGACCCGTCGCAGTTAAGCTTTGCGCGGGCGCTCTATCCGTTTGAGGCGACTTCACCGTCAGAGCTTGCATTGAAGGAAAACGAGATTGTTGCGATTATGGGCAAGCTCGACCCTGCTACCGGTATGGAGGTTGACCCCAGAGTAGAGGTGAGTTCATTATCCGTTCATTTGAGGTATTTGGCCTAATAACCTTTGACAGGTAGAGGGCAGTGAGTGGTGGAAAGGCCGGACACGGGAAGGTCGGGAAGGTTGGTTCCCCAAGAAATGGGTGCAAATACTGGAGAGGAAGCCGGAAGTCAAGAAGGTTGACTAGTCCTTTTCCCTTGGATCTTGTATGTGGTGCATCTCTTGCAACATTTGTTTCGTCTGTCGAGCTCGATGCTGGATACCTGGTTGTGGACCATCTGCTTATATGGAGTTAGGTGGATTCTCTGCCCTTTGACTACCACTTCGTTTCATGTATTTCCGACTCATTGGTCTTGTTGAATTATTGTCATTTTTTCACTCACTCAGAGTTCTCGCCCGACCTTTGACAGCGCTCAGATGGTAAAGGTACATCTCAACCCACAATGGTCACTCCACGGTCGACACTTTTTTCCCCCGGCTTGGGCACCTACCTCAACAACACCAGGCTTTAAAACCTCCATCTCCTCAACCTTCACCTGTGGGCCCATCACGACGACCTTGTCCAACCTCTTCGGCCGCAGTCTGTCCCTTCGTTCCCCAAAGCCGTCACCTTCACGTCACCCCAGGGTCTGCCCTCCCATACAAAGCGACCCAAGCATCTTCCAAGCCGTTCTGCTCGACGAGCGCATCGTCCTCTGCTCCCCTGATCGCGTTGAAGTCCCCCGCGCACCCTGACTCACGCAGCTCGGAGGCGAGGAGGACGAGCTGTTGCGCGCGGTAGGGGAGGGCGAGTCGAGGTGCACGTTTATAAGTCGGAATGGGTTCTTAAGAGAAGCGGCGTGGATGTCGACGCAGAGCGCGTCGCGGTTGTACTTGCTCGGTCGCGGGATGCGCGCGACGCGTCCGAGCACCAGCTTGAGCTGACAAGCGCGTCCGTCTGCTCGTCAGCATCGGACGCAAGCCGCGCCCTGTTCAGCAACATCATCGTCGCAAGAGGCACTTTCTCCTCCCCGTATGCATTGACAGCCTTTCCGTGCCCATCCCTGTCCTCGGCCGAGGCGTCCGAAGCCAAGAACCCCGCACGCACCCTCGTATCGCCCAGGAGCGCCGCCGTGACTTCCTGCAGAAACACGACATCAGGCCCGCTCGGAGGACGTGGCGAAGGCGAGAGAGTCTGTCCAGGACCTTTGCGATCGGCTCCGAGGCTCAGGATGTGGCTCAAGAGCAGTATGGCGCGTGCGACGGGCCGCGAGGAGAATGCGTCGGTGTTCCGTGATAGGAGCTCGAGAGGAACCCCGGGCCTCTGCGGTTCTTGGCTCTGCGGCAGCGTCTGTCTGTTACTTGTATTTGAAGATATGGGTACCCACCTTCGCGTAGAGGGGTTGAAGGTAGACAGAGTGCGCCACATTCTGTTGGTGATCATGGCGGTTTGTGCGAGAGCAAGATGTTACGCTGGTTCTACTGTGCTCTTCTTCACAAACTATCGGATGTTGGTCTTGTTACCCAGCTGTTGTGTGCGAGTTCCGTCTAGTCTGTCCATCGAACGTACTCGAGACGATTATTCAGAAATACGGTAAATTACAACAAAGCGATAGTACAACCAAAAAGCAGGGACTATGGGAGCGTCAAAAATGATAGAAGGGGAAGGGTCGAGTAAGAGCAATGGTAGGATACAATGGAGAGTGTTGGTGTTACAGTCATGAAGGGGCGAAAGGTCGTACTCAGTCGTGATCCATCGTTTCCTATCCGTCCGATGTTGGCCAGCTAGGGTCCCGGGGTTATTTACATGGCACCCTCACTTCTAGAGATGATCCACCTAAGAATATGCTTCAGTATGCGAAGTGAGGATGTAGCATGTCGTGAGGACGCACCAAGCGTGAAGGATACCAGGGATCCAACCGAGGATGGTGAGAAGAATGTTAATCCAGAAGTCTGGTGAGATCACAAGTTGAGCAACGAGCTCTGAGATGGAACGACCACCTGTACATACCTGCAGTGATTCCGCGCTCTGTAAGTGTGGTTGAGGTGATCAGTACAACAGCTCGTAGTGAACATCACATCTATGGAATGCTAACTGAAGAATACGGCGACAGGGGGCAAGAAACTGCGATTACAAGGTCAGTTATACCTCTCGGACACAAGTGAGATGAGTACTGACATTGCGACAAAGTAGAGAACGACGTCGCGAGTGGGGGAGACGACGGAAGTCATGGCTGAGTTGTCTAATGGGATGGGGGATGGGAGGAACCTGTGAGACTCGGGATGGTCCCCTGTCCCGTTATAAAGAACTCTGCCTCAGGCGTGAGTGAGCGGGTTGCGTCATTGTCTCTCGTCACTCTCCATGACTAATCCCACGCCTCACCGGCAATGGCCGATTGCTCCTCAACTTCCCAACCTCGCTCACAACATCTCCGTGGACTCAGATGATTCTCTACCTCAGTGAGAGTTGCGGTATTCCTGCTCACCGTCAGCAACGTAAGGCATCCCACCCAACTTCCGAATGCCACGCATAAGCTACGTGACCTTTCAATTGCTTTCAAAGTTCTGCAGCCTCGAGGTGCAGTAGCGCAGGTTAGTAACGCGCGGGTCTCGTCATTCCGTATCTCGTGCAACTGCCGGGTTGTACGAGTGACACCGAGCCAAGATATTCTGGGTCTCTTTTCCCGGACAGTTCGGAGCTGTCTACGGCTTTCGGGTCGTGTACGGGGCCACTGCATGGTGTGCTGAATACGACCTGATAGTGCGACGGAAGTCGGCTATTCAAAGTGTCAGCCAGTGCACGCATTAGTACGTGCTCTGCGTTGTCCAATTTCGTCACGGACTTATCGGACACCGCAAGGCTCTACCTTCTTCATACAGTCGTCGTTTTCCCCCGACGAGTCCGACACTGTCCGTAGAAATAGGCTCGGTCAGTGGCCACCAAGGAGGTGAGAACATGTTGGTATTCTATGACAGTCTCACTGATCCATACTTATAGGTCTATGCGTATCACTGAATTTTGATCACAGCGCCGCCGCATCTACCTTTGATATGTCAGTCTGATTTGACCTGCGACTCTTTCCCTTGATTGCTATTCGGCAGTCTGTTGTTCCGTTCTTCAAAAGTCGAACGTGTTTTCAAGTTGTCTACCGATGTGTTGAAGTGGTCGGGACACTATGGGAACACATTCGGCCGCTCATGGGCTCCGTGTGTCAGCTGTATGCGCTGGAGTTAATGCTGTTCATTTCGCGCAGGGTACATGTTGAGAAAGTTGTGTTTCGCAATATGGGGTATGTTCAGTTTGATCAGCGCAGATATATCAGTCATACTCATACTCTGAAAGCTCAGGATTCGATGGCATACGTGTTTGCCTTGGTTCCAAGATTTGGGCCTTCTAGGCCTCGCCGCAATGCCAATAGCCAGCCTAACATGACATCCTATGTCGATTTACAGCGAGCGCTGACCATCGGCGTCCGTGGCTGTCCGTTCAACCACGCCAACATTCCTCGATACGTCCGACAGCGCTTCTTCATTGCCTCGTTCCGAGCTGTTCACACCAATGCACCTCCATCATCCGTACCCTTTATATTCCTTTGCTCTGGCTCGAGACCCTTGCTTTCACTTTTCACCCACGTTATGTCTCCTGGAATCCGATCGCCCAAACCTCGACGAGCACCTGCGATGCAACACTCCATCTCTGGGCCGGTCGAGGGCTCCTTCGCGCACGTGTCGCACATTCCATCCCAGAACGACGAAAGGCGAAGCACACCGTCTACTATCGACCCAACGACACCGCATACAGCGATCACCGATAACAAAGTCGTTAACATTGTTGTCGCCGCCGCCACGCCGCCCAAACATTCACGCTCTCCTTCCATCTCCAAGCCCCTGGAGGGTTCCTTCAGACATATCGGGCACATGGCGTACGAATTGGAGAAAGGGCTCGTTATGAAGGGCGTTGACCCTTCCTGGCACGACGCGGTCCAGTTCCAATTCCTCCCCCGCGAACCCAAGAAGACCCCGACGCATATCGGAGCCAGAGATCTTCCCATACGCTGACCGAGAGATCGATGACGTGAAGGTGGGACCATCCGCGATCGAGCGACTGCCCAAGTCTGCACCTGGAATACTCAGCCAGCGGGTCATGCAGCATCATCGGCCCAGTCAGAGTCATGATTTTCATGGGCGTACGGGGCGGACGATGACGATGACTGCTCGACCGGAAGCCGTGTATGCAAGGTCGAGATCTCGTGGCGGAGAAGACGATGCGCCGATACCTGTTGCTCGGTCAGCCTCTGCAGCGCCTGCTACGAACAGGGAAACGAACCCTCCACGGACTCCTACGAAGAAGGGCATCGCGTTACCACAGAGCCCCAGTCCGGCAGGAAGGGAAAGACGTCCGGTAGTTCGTAAGCCCGTGCCCAAGTTTAGTTCGAACCAGGACGATGCAGCAGACGTACAGACGCCGCCAAAGACACCTACGAGGCGGCGTATGGACGTATGTGGGGAGAAGCCACCAACACCGAGACCAGGTCAGACCTCAAAGATGTGTACTCTTTGAGGAGAGCTCATCCGACGTCATCTGTCTAGCTGCCAGGTATTTTGACGACTCACCTATCGACGACCTCTTTGAACCCTCCGAGTCACCACCATCCACGTCCGAGCGCAAAGAAGAAGTCACCCGGTGGCGGAAAGCGATGCAACGGAAATCAGATATTTACGAGCAACAATACGTCGAGAACGCCGACTCCGCGCCGCCTCTGCCCATCCCTGCCGCCCCAGTGCTCACCGCAACGCTCAGTGTGCGAGATCAGATCATGCGGTGTATCAAGGCTGCTATCGAGTTTGATGACCACAAAGAGTTAGCTGAATTGCAGGGTGACGACGCGCAGTTGGCGGTGGACACTACGTGGGAGGTCAGTCTCAGTACCCATACCACTGACCTCCCCTCACGAGTCAACAGATGCTGTTCATCCCTCCCCCTGCACGGTTCGCGTCATCAGAACCGTCCACACCTCACCGCGTGAAACGCGCACGCCTCCGTCGCCTTTCACTCAAACTCGTCCTGCAGTACGATAAAATGCCATCTGCCTTGTTCCTCTCTGGCGTGCAATGTCACGATCGGGAAGCGTCGGTGGGAGGGGGGTTCGCGGATGTGTATTGTGGGACGTTTGGGAATATGAAGGTCGCGTTGAAGGTTCTGAGGGCGTTCAAGATGTCGCCGGATACGGCGAAGATCAGGCTGAAGAGGGTACGTTTCTGTTTCCTTATTCACGTCCTTCTGAGGGGTGCAGGCTGACGAGCACGTCAAGGCATTTTATCGCGAGTCACTCTTATGGCAAGACCTAGCGCATCCGCATATTCTTCCCTTTCTTGGTGTCTCTGAGGGTGTTTTTAAACACTCCGTCTGCATGGTCCTGCCGTGGATGGAAAACGATAACGTTCTGAATTTCATGGACAAGATGAAAGAGAGTGGGGCACTTTCTAGTCAGAATCACGATGCAGTGATCAACCAATGGGTAAGGGTTCTTAGCTGCAGGCTACGCTGTAAAATGGGTGTTGATATTGTATATGATACAGTGCTACGAAACGGCACTGGGACTCGCATACCTGCACGAAGAAGGTATCGTCCACGGTGACCTCCGCGGCGTAAGTTCCCTCCCCTCCTCCCGACAACTCACCTCTTCAACGCCAACCAACAGGCAAACATCCTCGTAGACGAGAACCTCAGCCTGCGCCTCACAGATTTTGGGATGTCCGTAATCGCAGAGGGGACGGGATACAACTATGGTTCGGATCGTGGCGGGGCGAAGCGGTGGCTCGCGCCCGAGCTCATCAGTCCGGAGCAGTTCTATCTGACGAGCAGTCGGCCGTCGTATGCGAGTGACGTCTATTCGTTCGCGCTCACCACCGTCGAGGTATCTCATCCTTTTTGTCTCACCCAGAATTTCTACTTATACGAGGTAGTTGTACACCGGCAAACCACCATTCGGCGCACTCAAAGAACACCAGATCATCCACCGGGTCTTACAAGGCCAACGCCCTGCTCGACCCACTATTACTAACACTCACATTGACTCGGACGGCGGTGGCAGTGGAAGTATGTCGGATCCGCTGTGGAAGTTGACGGCGCGGTGTTGGCGGCACCAGCCTGCGAATAGACCGAGTGCTGCGTATGCGGTGAAGGTCATGGAGGGGTCGACGAGGCAGAGGTTGGACTCGACATGTTAGGTGGGGGTTCATTGGTATTTTTATTGGGTTCATTGGATTTCTCGTCTTATGCATGTGTACAGTTGGGTAGTCCAGAGTAAGTCTATCTCAAGTAGGTAAAAGATTGCGCGAATGTCTGAAAGCTGGACGAAGCATGCGGGTACTAAGGAGACCTCGAGTCATTCAAACCGATCATGATCGAGGAGGTCAGTCTCTGAGACTCGGAACGCTGGTAAATCTTCAAGTAACTTGCCACCGACCAGCTCTTCCTCTTGTCTATTCTGCTCTCTTCCTCGTCATAATTAAGCTTCAGACCTGAAGTACTCGAGCGTTGATGTCACACACGGAACGGGGACATTGTGCGGATTTGGCGTGGACTTGGAGCGCTGTCGAGGCTTGTCTGTCTATGAACAGTAATATGCACATCCTGGTTCTCGATCGTTATATACAAGACCATCTGCTCAATGTCTTGATGAAACGTGCTCTCAACCCTGCTCCCAACTACCATCTCCCTACCGACTGACACCGCCCGTTGCCTCTAGGATGGTCGCACCGCTGAAAGTGCTCGTGTCGGGCTCGTCCTCCCAAATATCCGCAGCGAGTCAAACGGCTTCAGCAAACAGTCCGTCACGAACTACAACTGGGGTTAAATGGGTCAAGGCTTTCACTCGTGTATTCAAGAATGGAGCAGAGAAGCTGAGAGGTCGTCGCGACTCTGAGAAAGGCGGAGGACGGTATCCGCTGGGACGAGGTGACGGGCGCGGTGAGCGGATCCTAGGGCTTGTGCATCTCGCGTTGGGGTCAGAGGACTACACGAACGTCTTGAAGCTCCCTGAAGAAGAGGCGCAGATCGCGGTGGACTTGTTGCAGACAGTGAGTCACTCACAAAGAACGCAGTCCTCGTATAATGTCGATGACAAGTACCACTCAGATGTTAGAGAATCCATCCTCGGATTCGCTGGTAAACGGCGAGACTCCCGTCAGCTTTCCACGCACGCACGTCCGTCGGCTGATGCTGGAATTGGCTTTGAACAGGCGGCAGATACCTGTGTCGCTTTTCCTGAAGAATGTCACCAGTCTCGAAAGCGAGAGTCGTACCTCTGGCGGGTTTGCGGACATTTACTTTGGCTCGTACTCCGACAAGCCGGTGGCCTTGAAATGTCTGAGGATCTACTACTATGTGTCCGGAACATCAGAAGACTAGGCTTGAAAATGTACGTAGTTTGCTCTATAGTCAATTTTGATGTTCTGAGCTCAATCCTGCCGTGCAGTCCTTCTATCGCGAGTCTATCTTATGGCGAAACTTGCACCACAGACATGTGCTGCCGTTCTTTGGCATCACCGGTGACGTGTTTCCACATACACTTTGCATGGTGCTGCCCTGGATGGAAAAGGGCAGTATTCGACATTATATCAATACTCTGAAGAATCAAGGAGACCTCCAGGACCTCAAGTTCGTAGACTCTGTGAATAAATGGGTAAGTCTCGACCATGATTTTCTCTTTGCCTCCTGCTGAACTGCCCTCAAGCTTTACGAAATCGCGCTGGGTCTTTCGTATCTCCATGATGAAGAGATTATGCACGGCGATTTGCGTGGTGTAAGTTTCGCGCGAGTCACTAAACATTGTGCATTCTCTGATGTTTCTGCAGGTCAATGTTTTGGTCGACGAGAAGGACCATGTTCGTCTCGCAGATTTTGGATTGGCCATGATAACATACCGTGCCAATACGACACAAGATCAGTCAATGGCACATGGTGGATCCATCCGATGGCAAGCCCCAGAGCTTCTTGACCCAGAGCGGTTTGGATCTCATAAGCAGCCAACTTTTGCAAGTGACATATACGCCTTTGGAATAACTTGTATCGAGGTATGCATTTTTCGAACGTTTGTTAACCATTTACTGACATGCTTTGCTAGCTGTACACGAACCAAGCGCCGTTCTCTGGTTTCCAGGACCAACAAGTCTACGTACGCATACTTCGAGGGGACAGGCCTCCACGGCCTACTGCGGACGACGGAGTCGAAATGTCTGATGCTTTATGGTCTTTGGCTACGCAATGCTGGTCAACGGAGCCGGAAAGCAGGCCATCCGCTGACGACATTGTACACTCGCTATTGCGTCTCAATGGACTATGCGGCCCATCATCTCAGAACGATTTGCAGTCTCCTGAGCCTGATGATAGGAATATGGATTTTGCGAGGTTGCCTGACGGGGTACCGTCCACCCTGCGATTGCGTGGAGTGCAACGTCTTTCACCTGTCCCAGTTTCGGGGTCGCAGGGCGCTGACGTATATATGGGACGTTACGAGGGACGGAAAGTTGCCCTCAAGCGTTTTCGGATCTTCATGACGACAGAACATGAAAGACGATTGCACAGAGTGAGCATTTGTATTCGGCTTCATTTTAATGGTTGCATCTGACTTCGTGTCTTTTGGTAGACATTTTACCGCGAAGCCGCAAAATGGAAAGATCTGCAGCACAAACATGTACTGCCTTTTCTCGGCATAGACTTAACGGATTTTTCCCGTACGTGGTGTGTCGTTACCCCGTGGATGACCCATGGCAACATTCGAAATTTTATCAAGACGTTGAACGATAGCCATTTATTTGACATCGATGCAGTACGTATCAACAAATGGGTAAGTCGTCATACCTTTTTTGACCGCTCCGAGTATCTCAATTATCCACCTCTAGTTGGCACAGATCGCCAAGGGTCTTGCCTATCTCCATGTCCATCACGTAGTACACGGTAACCTGTGGGGTGTGAGTAATCGATCTCGCCGTACTGCTGTGAACTTTATTGAGTTATGTTCCCGACGTGCAGCGGAACATTATGATTGACTCGAACTGGACTGTCTGTGTTGCGGACTACGGACAAACTTTTATGCAGAGCGCAGAGACTGGTAGCCTCAGCTTATTCAACCGGCACCAGCGACATCGATGCGGCGGGTGCTCATCGCTGGATGGCGCCAGAACTTTTAAGCCCAGAGATTTCTGATCAACATCCCACAAATGCCTCAGACGTATACTCCTTTGCATGTGTGTGCATTGAGGTCAGCGTCCCACCTCGTCTACCGATCTTATACTCACGGCCCCTCCTCTCAGCTGTATACGTGTCAGAATCCATTCAAGGACATCCCTTCAGACGTCGCTTTTCTCGCTCAGATGCTAGACCCCATGGACAGACCACATCCGCAACGGCCAGACCTGACTCGAGGTGCAATTGCTGAAATGCCTGACGATCTGTGGGACCTGCTGGAGCAATGCTGGGTTGACCGACCTTCGCAGCGGCTTTCGTCCCACAAGATCGCTCAGATGTTGACCAAATTCATTGTCCATCCGCGCCTGCATAGAGATGACTAAACTATCGTACAGATTCCCTCGCGCGTGTGCATGTTGCATGTATGTATACATTGTGGATCGTAATCATCAGACGTACCCGGCATCGCTCCCCTCCTCTTGAAGACAGCGTACTCCCCCCGACCAACGCGTGCGACTATAGCGTCTGTAGCGGAACATTCTACATGTTGATGCCGACATATTCGAAGAACGGCTGTGGCTGCGATTGCCCGAATGCAAAGGGCGAGTTGTTCGTAGCAAAAGATTGCTCCGGTGCGGTATGGGTGAAGGAGGATGAAGGAGCCCCAAAATGGAATATAGGTGAGTACGCTGGCTGTGGCCCGGCCGAGGGTTCCAGGCCATGCTCCTGCATCTGCTGCTTGAGACTGAGAACGTCGACGTCCAGGCGTTCGTTCTTCCCGACTAACTCCTTCATCGCAGCTGAGTATGAATGCCTGGTCTCTGCGTGTGCTTGCTGCTCTTTCTGCAGATCTTCTCGCGATCGGATAACGTCCTGCTGCGCAATCTGCAATTGCTGCCTTCTGCCATGATGCGCGTTGACCAGCTTCTGTTGAGTGTCCGCAAACTCTCGCAGCCTGATGTTGAGGATCGCGATCTGATTCTGATCCTTTGCGAGTTGGTTCTGCGCGTCCTGCAGGGCGTTCTGCGAGATGACGAGGGCGTTCTGAGAGACGGCGAGTTCTTGCTCGAGTTTCTTGACCCGTTCTTTCAGGTCAGAATCGTCGGGAAGGAAGACTTTGCGGAGAGGGTCGGTCAAGAATGGGCGGAACTTCTGCGGGATCCACTTGGTGTCTACGCTGACTAAATTCCCAGCTCAGATTTCAGTCTCTCGATCTCGTCTGGGAGCAGCTCGGGACTCACGCATACTGAAGCCGCCTTTGCATGTCGGACATGGGATCGCAGACGGATCGACATTGGCTTTGATCTTGACAGCGATGTAGCCTTTCCAGCACTCCTGACATGCGATGTGGCCTGGAGAGCGCTCAGTGGATAGGGACGCTACGAAACACGAGATTACTCACCGCAGGGCGGACACGTCGGTACGTCCAAGTCCTCTAGACATATGGGACACGACATATCATAGCAGTGGTGACTGCGATCTGCCTGGGAGACTTTGACTCAAAGAAGATGGCTGTGATCTGACTCCTGACTCGGAGGCGGATGCCTTGGCGGTAGGTGGTAGTGGTACGAAGTCAAGAGAGGGTCCGCAACACGACCACATCGTCTGGTCATGTGTTATAAGCTTTGACCCACACAATGCGTGCCCGTTTCGAGTCATATCTGCCATTGTTGCGGCCGCGTTGTCGTTGACATGTCTTTGAGCGCGTTTGTTGCCTTTCAAGGTGGCTGTTATCAGACGTGGTGAGTCATCATGGTTTACTACCTGGGCGTCTTTGTTCTTACTGTTGTTTAGACGCCAAGACTGCCNGTCAATCATGGTCACTCAGNCAACAAAGTCATGCCAGTATCACCTTTCGTTTGTTGCAAAGTACATGACCCACTCATGATCTTCATAGAAACCACATATTCGTCAAAAGAGTCACCATTGACCGGCATCGTATACCTGGGCCTTTCCCTGGCTCTTGTGCCGGTATGCGNCCGTGCTTCAAGGCTTTAATTTCCACGATNCGATCGAACTATAAGGTCATGGGGAATACAAAGACAAACCTGGGCTGCTATCGCNTCGTATGCTGTCACGGCCTCTTTTAACTTCCAACGCTTTATCTCATTATCCTGTCCACAGTTTCCAAAAACCTATACACCTATTCATGGCCGGACATCTCAATGAATACAAAGCTACCGCGGACGTTGTATCCAGGAAGCTCCAGGCGAGAAGACAACCGCCGCACTCCCATTGACATGTTCGACATCAATATTGCGATAGCTCACCTCGGACNCACCCCGACCCCTCGTGTATGTACCAAAATGGGTCTGAGTCCTTTCATGACGGGATTTCCGGGCGTNATGCGTACCCGAAAGCAGACATGAGAACCACGAGAGCGAGCGACAGTACGGTGTTTCTTAAATTCGAGTTCTTTGATGCTTTAGTCTGTGCACCTTACTCACGTCACAGGCGTCCTGCCTTTCCATCCTTATTATCNGAGGGCAGAAGACCCTCAGAGAACTCGGAATCAGCTTCTGCACACGGTGGATATTGGCTCGTCAGTGTCAAGTTACTGTCAAGTGTGAACACTACTATTGACGCATCACAGAATATTGATTTGATTCTTCGTGCGTTGCAGGNATTTTGATCTGCGACAGTATGATGGGTCCCACAAGAACNCGGAGTGCGACAGTACGGTGTTGGCACGTGGAGCTGTACGACGTCTCTCCGTTCCGTTGGCACCGTACATGCAGACTCATACTCAAGCTCAAGCTCAAGCTTAGGCTCTGACTTCTTCTCTAGAAACTATAGGTGACAGTTTAACGCCGCAATACNGCGGTCGGCGATGACGTCCATTCCGCGGTCTCTGCACAGCCCGGGCGAAAGTACGAACACGCGATACTGCGCAAAATGCATTGACCAAGTCCTATTNGACGTCGACTCCGCAGTCCTCTCTCATCAAGCACTGGCACACTTATTCTTCCAAGCTCAAAGTCCTCTCATCCGCAAACCTAACGCCGCACCCCGCATCCGAATGCACCGACCTTTCCGCGGACGTCCCCGTACCCTCGTGCTCTCTGCCAGTGCTTTTTNCATATCGATNCAGGCTCACGCTCACACAGAACAGAAAAATCTGACTATACACTCTCCTTTCCATTCGAGCTTTCCGTCTTTCCCGTCGCCCAAACATTCGATCCCGGGTCACGGTGTGTGCCAAGCCGTTCCAGATGTTTGTCTAAATCCTNCTTTTGCGGCTTNACGGATGCGCTGTTGCTTGCCGTACGCTTCGGGGTGTCTGACGCACGTACTTGTGTTATGTATTATACGTATGTACTCAGGTGCGTTGGCGTGGTATGAGCTTGCCCTGGATGCTGTGTATGCGGCGCACTACTTTCGTCATCGGAATGTTCATGCTTGCTCTGTATCGTTCGAGTACGTTTGCAATGGTACTGTACAATGTATGTACTCCACCTCGTAAATCCGCAACGTCAGATCATGAACCACGATTACGATACGTCTACATCCCGAGCTTCCTGATCTCAAACCCAAGACCAGACTACCGTAAAATCGACGCAGATATGGATATGGATATGACGAGAATCCTAATCAACACACGCCGCCCCGGGGATCCCGTCCATCACCAAAGATGACCGGTAACCATCCATCAACGGGAAGGAAACCCGATTCCGATTCCACACTCCGCAGCCCATAATAATTCGAAGTTCGAAGTTCGAAGGGGAGCCACCCAAGCCACCGACCGGAGCAAACCAGCAAACCAGAACGGAAGCTCGTTCGTCATCGAGAGCTTGAACACCGGGCCTGGGGTATCACTTGTACGACGACGGCGACGGTTCGGGGAGTAAGGAGACCGGGTGGCTCGTCCGAGCGGATCCCCTGCGAGGGCAAGCATCACAGAGAACACCGGTCGAGGGGAAGCAGAAGCGCTGTTGTCTGGTAAGATACCGGGGCGGGAAGCTTCCTGCGTTTAGCATCTGGAACCACAAGAAAAGTAAAACTTTGCCAGACATGGACAGGATAACAAGATAAGTAGGCCATTTTGAATGAGCTGGGCCGAGGTGTTGAGTGAGTAGCGTTTTGTAGCGACGTAAGGCAACCGGGTGGCTCGTGGCTAGGTGGATCCCTGAAGAGGTCAAGAGTCAAACCCCAAGAACCAAAATGAAGGCGGGAAATGGCCGGTGGACGCGGGAGGGGGAAGCAGAAGCGTTGTCTCATAAGATACCGGGGCGGGAAGTCTCTGTGAAAGCAGAAAAACTCTACCAGACGTCGTCATGGGCCAGGAAGGAGATCAAGTTGAACTGAGCGGACGGGAGGTGTTTTGGGAAGAGAAGGATATGTACCGAATTCGAGTAGACCCGAGCTTTCTTTATCCAGAGAACGAAGGAACTTTAAGAAAGAGAGGAAGAGAGGCAAAGCGAGCGCATAGAGCCATCGCGAAACCCTGATTGTCAGCAAAGTTTAAGAAACAGTGAGCAACTGGGGTAATACCGGGCGGAGAGAAAGAAGTCGAAGAAGAGGCTGCTCGCTGTAACAAGCCAACCGGACGGAGGTTTCAAAGGCCCGCGCGAAAGAACGCACTCCGGGGGGGGCAAGATTCTGCAAACGCAACCACGACCCGAGGAGAAACTCGAACTTGGCCATCGCGCGCGAACGAAGAGGAGCTTCTCACTTCTCCTAGCCACAAAAGTCCCCACGTCGGCGTCGGCGCCCCCACCGAACCTTCCATCCGAAACAACCTGTCGCGCAAGTCCTACGCATCTGAATCACTGAATCAGCCTGTTGAGTGCCCATTGTGATTATGAGCACATACGAACTTCTTAATCCGCAAGAGCCTGAGAACCTGACGCGTGGCGCAAACGCGGCTCCGTTCTCTGACGGACGGACGGACAGTGTGTGTGTGCCTGTGTGTGTGCGCCACGGACAGAGAATTGCGCTCCTAAGGTGAAAGAAGAAGAGGTGTCGACATTTCTGTTACCGCGCTCGAAGCTCGAAACGCCGACTTGGGCGAAGATAGTGGCGGCAAGTGGGTATGGCAACGATCTGCGTCGCGTGATGTGGACGGTGGATGTCCCGCTTAAGATCAGGCTCTTCAAATCGTAAGGGGGAAACCTTCGCCGCACCCAGCACCCCAGCACCCAGCAGACGTTGTCTCGGGAATTTCCTGCAAGTGCCGAGCGGGATGCGCAGAAGCAGAGACGGGACGCAAGGAGGGCGGATGCGCGCACGAACGCAGGCTCGAATAAGCCACCAGGAGACGACGAAACGAAACGAAGGGGGGGGGGGGGGTGGATGTGGAAGTGGAGGGTGTGCGGCGACGGGTTTGCGATAGCTGGATCCGAGCAGCCCATCCCCAGCAGCAGAAAGCGGCAAGGGCAAGAGGATTATGATATGCCAGAAACGTTATCCTCCCTGCTGTGCCAGTGGGGCCCTGTCCAAATCCAAATCCGAATCCGAGTCCCAAGTTCCAAGCCACCTGCCACTCGCAGAAACCCAGCGGACGTAAGAGGACTCGGGGCTCGTTTGCAGCACAGGTACTAGACACCAACCAACACCGACACCACCAACAAAAAACAAAAAACACACAACACGAACGAGCGAATCAATCAATGGAGACCCTTCACCATCCAATTCCCCATACGCTTGCACCCACGAGCCAGGGCCCAGGTGACGTGCAATTTTTGCTGAAGCCTGAGCCGCAGCGCCCGGACGAATGAGCGAGAGGCGCGCGCTTCGAGGGCCGTAGGCGTAGGGAAGCGTCAAGAATGTGGAAGAAGTGGAAGTGGGGACGTCCCTTCGACGGAGACGGCGAGCTGCCACTGGCAAGAACTCAGAAACCATAAACCAGAAACCAGGATTAATTATGAGGGGGGAGAAGCGAAACCCGTATCCGACTGTCCAAAGGCGTTGATTATCCTGGAAGTCAATTGCGGGATTAGAGGTCAGAGAGAGTGTCGCTCGTAGGTGCGCACCCACCTGCACGGTTAAACTCGAGGCTTTGTCAGCAAAGGAGGTCGAACTTGCAACTCCGGCGCTCTGCTCTGCCTGTGAGATTTTCGGTTTTACGCCGTTGCGATTAGACGTTCATAACGGGGACCCGTAAGCACGGATGCTGTAACTTGTAACCTCACCCCCTTCATTCGCGATGCGTATGTAGTGCATACATAGCATTCGTGCACCTGGGATGCTCGATGAGCCGCGATTGGAAACAGGAGGCTGAATGACACCACAGGGATCATCCCGAGTCTCGAGAAGAGACCAAACACTGTCCGTTTCGTGTGGTGGAGATACACGACACGGGTGTGTGCCTGTCATGGAGGCACTACATAGTACGAGCATTAGTCCGCGCTCGGGTTCAGTGAAGAGGACCAAACACTGACCGGTTCAACCTTGACGAAAGTTTGAGTTCATCGTACACATGCATTGAACATCGGTGTGCCTCTCTCCTGTCACGATACGACAAGAGCGCTGAGTGTTTATCACGCTTAATGAAGAGGACGTGGTTTGTAGTTTGTAGTTTGTGGTGCACGATCGACCCGATCAGATCGATACACCTGCGCCGCCGGCCGCGGATTCTGAACGCGCAACGCCATGGATCCTCCCCCGCTATTCCCGTCCCCGCGCAAAGAAGAACATATGCATATCGCAGCTCTCGTGGACCCAAGAACGTAGACACAGTGGCAGAGAACGCCGCGACATACCCACAAAGTTTTGTATGGTGTGTTTGTGTGCCGGGGGGCATGGACTTGCTTGCAGCGGTTCCATGATGGACGGCGACCTAGATCGTGATCGAACGGCGCACATTATCGGTAGAAGCCTCCGCTGTGGAGCCGCAGGAGAAAGAAAGAAAGAAAGAAAAGCAAGCGGGTGGCAAGGTACCTCGGAGAAGGGGAGTGCGATTCCATTCCAAACTCGCTGGATTCGCAGAGAGACGACAGAAGAGATGATGAGATGGGAGGGAGAAGGGGACTGGAACGGGCGATGGGTGTTCATTCATCACGTACCACCACTCGGAGGTAGGGTGCGTGTTGGGGGAAGGTCGGGTGGATGCGAAAGGCAAAGGCAAAGCGAGGGAGGAAGGATGGGCAGCAAAGGCAAGACGAGGGGCAGGCACACGTCGAAGAGTCAGGTGTAGAGATGGACAAGAGGATGTTCGGACCTGAAAGGGGACATTGAGTGATCCTGGAGATGCTATCAGCGCAGGAGGGGCGTGTGTCGGGGAGTACTGGTCCTCGGGAACTACCGTTGTGGCGCTCTTTTGGATGCCGGTGGTTGGCCGGAGGGTTCGGCGGCTACTGTGCTTACGTGTTTGATGAGACATGCAAATAAGTAGCTCTCCTCCTTCCCTCCTTCCCCCACTCCTCCCCCTCCCATGTTCCGTTCCCCGGGCATGTCACCTCCCTCTTCCCTCCCGTTAACCTCTCCCACAACCTCCAAAGACTTTTACAGACATCTCGACGAGGAACTAGAACTCATACACCAGCTCTACGATGACACAGAGCGGGAGTCCGAGGAGGGTCACTACTCCGCAAGCGAATCAGACGCGACAGCGTCCTCTCTAACTCTTCCCTTTCAAGATGGTACGCGTTTCTCCATTCCCCGTGTTCTTACCCCTCACTTGTTCACCTCTGCAGAAGAGCTCAACGCCGACGCATGTGAAGCTTGCGTCTACGACCCCACCTTCTTCCCCCCCTCCAGCCCTACAAGAGGCACTTTGGTCGTCGGCATTGCCCCCATCACTTGCGACAGAGATAAAGTGAGTCTCGAACCTTTCCCTCAGTTCCACCCGTTAGTCCCTGCCCCGAAAGATTTGGACTCGCGTGCGCGTGACACACCGACGAATCTTTTTGATCGAGCTCGGTTATAACCTACCACTTAGGCGTTCCCCGTGCAGGCGTCTGCTTTTCATGACCCTGCTCGGCAAATGCCTCTTACATAAATCCCATCAACGGCTTCGACCACTTTCGTCGCAGAACGCGACGAGCGGATATACGTTATATTCGTTGCCACGTCCTATATAGCTCAGGTGTCTTCACCGATGCACTCCTTTTCTCGAGCACCCCAGGTTCTTCTGCCTGCCCTGTTGCTATATCACATTGTTATTTCTGTGCTGACTGTGCCCCCGCTACTTCCTGTAGCCTCTACCTAGCCCTCCAGCCTTCGACTACTACAGGCGTGCCCCTCCTACTCCTCCTTCTTCCCCGGGATACAATTCACCACTTCCATCACCGCCCATAACACCACTGTCGCCCACCTTTTCCTCTTCAGCGTCCTCTTCACCGCGTCTACCTCATACCCTTCCCCGTACCTTGCAACTCAACGCACCACGTCCCCGCCCACGATCAACCAGGATGAGTGTTAGCTCGGCAAGGTCAACTCTCACCCACTCGACCTTTCCATCCATCTCGTCAACGCTTTCCCATCTCGAAGAGCGCGAAACTGAGGTCGAAAAGCGCAGTGGTGTGTACGTGACTGATGCCGAGCGGCGCGCCCGCACATCTTCAGATGACATGAAGCTGCACAACCCCGTTCTTCATCACTTCCCCACGCGCAAGAGCAGCAAAGAGCTCTTGAAGCTGCAGTCCTACGTATCCGTAGCTGATGCGGATTCTACCGAAACCGCAACGCCCTCTAGCGCGTCTCAAAAGACACGCTCCAACGTACCAAGTCTCTCATCGTCTCATTCATCACCCCAGTTGCGGACGCTTGCGGACTTGGCCTCTACTCCCGCGTCGCCCCTTCGTACCGTCTCGCAGGCCTCTACCGCGACATCGACCACCACCACTCGCGTCCATACTCTCACCAGGTCGCACACCTTTCCAGTAGACACGGACGACTATGCTTCCGACATCCCGTTGTCCCCGACTACCCTGGCGGCATTGTCCTCCCGTTGGTCCCTCGACTCGACGCGTTCTGGTGGCGGACGTCCTGCTCTGAGTCCTGTCGCCGAGGACCCATCTCCGCCCGAATCACCAATGAAGCCACGCAAACGTGATAGGCTCATCAGCTTTATTTCACGCAACCGCGCTGGTTCAATTGGCAAGACATCGCAACCCAGTCCTATCGCGGACTCTGAGTACGCCGACTTGGTAGGGTTCCAGCCGGATTTCTTCGTCGCCCCGAAACGCGACTCGCGCATCTCGTCGCAGCCGTCGTCGTCTTCGCTCAACCTGCCCATCCAACAGCCTACCACACCCATGCCGATCTCCACGGCAAACTCCTTGTCGAGCTCCAGCTCCACATCAACGCTGCCTACACCTGTAGACGGCGCGTCCCATGACATCCTCCCACGCTCGTCGTTCTTCGCGTCCGAACCCTCCTCGTACCTCCCCGACCTCGACGACGGGGAGTACGAACCCGACACCGAGCCACTCGAACCGACGCTCCCCCTCCCCTCGCCATCGATACCGACGACGTCGTTCCTCACGCCGCAGCGCCCGCAGTCCGCGTTCCCGTTCCTGTCGACGTTCCGCCGGAAGAACCGCCGCCACAAGAAGCTCGTCGTTTCGCAGATCCCGTACTTCCCGAACTTGCTGATGCACGGACGGGAGGAGGACGCGGGTGTGATGGATGAGCGGCGGGAGGCGATGCGGAGGGAACAGCGGACGCGGTATGATGCTGTAGTGAAGTGGTGTGAGAGCTTTGGGGCGTTGAGGAGGGTGGAGAGGCGGGTGGATGGGAGCTTGCATATTCATTGGAAGGAGTGGGAGGCGGCGGATATGGTGAGTTTTTCTTGTTTGGTTTTTGTGTGCGTTGGGATGGTTGCTGATTTTGGAATCGTGTTGAAGGTGTGTCGGATCCAGGGCCAGGTCTTCATTAACGATGTCGGCACGGTCTCCCTGGCGTGGCACTACCTGAAGTAGTCTGGCTCTGCCTCCCTCCTCACCAGTGCACGCGCACGCGACTCCCCACAACACCATCATCACGACACGATACGACACGCGACATACGTATACACTCCTTTTCTGTTTTTTCTACCTTTACTTTCTTTCGTTCTATCTCTCTATAACCCACTGTCTCGATATATCACGGCACACTCACGCTCTTTCGCATCACGTCTCTCTCTCTCTCTCACTATCTCTTCCTGCACAAACCTGAATTCAGTA
>SGPM01000042.1:0-122291 GCA_004802725.1 Antrodiella citrinella
GTCCGACATATCGTAGAATCGACTCGAAGAGGTCCGACACATCGTAAAGCCCGAATCGAAACATCGCAAGCGGAACTATAGGGAATGAGTAGAAGGGAGTAGAAGAAGTCCGATGCACCGTAGAATCGAATCGAAGGGGTCCGACGCATCGTAGAATCGTATAGGAAGGGTCCGACGTATCGTAGAATCGACTCGAAGAGGTCCGAAGTGCCGCGGAATAATGCTAAAATGGTCTCCTATGGGCGTATCCGGTACCAGCGAGCCGTGGGTCTCATCACCGTATGAACAGGATATTGTGCAAGATACAGGAAATCGAGCACTGCACGTACCGCTCGAACAAGACGCGCGGGAGAAGCACCTCCTGGCAGTGGCATATCAATGATCAAGCCAAGAAGAATGCGGCAGATATCCGCATGCTCGCGCCCGGTGAGTTGGTACAGCGACGAGATCCCTTTTGTGAAAACCCGTACATGGTGACCTGGAGGGAGGCGGCGACAACGAGCATCAATCTCGTTTTGGCTGTAAGCGGTCTTCACCCAGGATATGAGATGCTTCACGACACCTTGGTAGAGCTGGTGAAGAATGTCCGGTGTAATAGAGAAGAAGATGTTGGCGTAAGGGAGGTCCAGCCAGTAAGGCTGATGAATAGGCTTGATTCGTATGTGCGCACATGCCTGCGCACGAAGAACCGAGTCGGGGATGTTCAACGCGTTCATGGCAGCACCGAGATCGCGAAAGGGATATTGAATGTCGTAGTCGTCACCCAGCTCATCGCGAGGAACTTCACAGCAGGGGCATTCACCGTACTTCACGCCGGTGACGAGAACCTGTTCCAGATAGTCTCCGACATGTGCCGCGAAGATGGGGTGGCATCTTCGTACGACCCCGTCGCCGCTCGCCATCTGAACTCCTGTACTCCCCGGGTCCTTGATCGGCGAAAGGATCTTCCGCATGCAGGCGTGGTAGAGATTTGCGACAGTGCGGCGCCGAGCCGCTTTGTTCTTGATGTGTGGCAATGATGTGGTGGGCAGATATGCAAGTAAGATCTGACCTTGCTGCGAGGGCTTGCGACGAATATCCTTTGGCAGGTTGCCAATCGTCATATAGACAGGGTACGCAGATTTCCCTTTGAACTGCGTGAGGCGAGTTTTGTCGGAGGAAATGATGATGGGTACAATGGTGGCACCGGGCGTAGCACGTTCCACAGCCTTCTGAACAATTTGGACATGTGAGAATAGGTCAAATAGACATCGTAAACTATAAACGCACCTGGGTATCCCACCACCACTTACCGGTGTGCATGTCATGGTACATTCGCACCGTGTGGTTTGCATCCGCGTAGTGTCGCTCGGGAGTGTAGACAAGGTCTGCCGCAAAGCTAGGGTCGCCATAGAGAGCCTTCACGCACTCCAACGCGTCCCGGTAGTAAACATCGAAAACCTCACCCGCCACGAGAACCTCCTTGCAGCGGAAACGTGGACGACTTGATGGCAACTTCTCGTCGATAATCTTGTTAATTTCACGGGTATTCTTGAACGACAGGCCAAGATCTTCTCGGACCTGCAAAGCAAGCTGTCAGTAACGACTGGGAGATGAAGAAGTAAATGAAACGGGGGACATACACCGGAGATCTTCAACAGCTCGTCGAACGCTGTTGATCCTGGACCGCGCATCTTTGCCCAACGAGCGATGTTGAAGTCCCGCTCTGACTCGAAGGGCGCGAAGATATTTCCTGCCTCTCCGCCGTTGACACCCTGATCGTATGTCCCAAAAGCCGTGGTGGTCGTTTTGAGGGACTCGCCTGCGCGCAGAGACGGGAAATGTTCAACGTGAACTTCCTGGCGGAGTGCCTGCTCCACGTGGCTGCGACCAGTCGGGGGCGCAATCTCGTCATTGTCAGCTTCTGCCTCTGCATTCTCGTCAGGAGGGGCCGGTGCAGGATCAGGAGGTGGCTCGAGACCTGGGCCGTTGTCGTAGTCAATGTTCCCTTCCTCCTGTTCGTCACCTTCCTCCTCGTCATCCTGTTCACCCTCTCCTGACTCGTTCTCCTCTCCTTGACCCTCGTTCTCCTCCTCCATGTTGACCTCTCCGCCAAAAGCCAAATCTTCGTCAAAGAATGCGCCGCCAAACTGAATTGGGCCCGCTGGTCCGTCGTCACCGTCGTCGCCGTCGTCGCTGTCGGTGTCATCATCTTCGTCCGAATCACGGTGGAGAATGTCCTCGAGAACTCCCGGGAGAGCCTCGTTGAGTTGCCTTTGATGTTCCGCCAGACAGTGTGCGTCTTTTGTCTGAGCGTAGTGATTGGCAAACCCAGAGTGCATGAAATCCCGCCCGCATCCGTTGCAGCGAGGCATCTCTGGATTTTTCATCAATATATTTTGTGTAAGTTTGTTGGCAAAAAAGTACTTACTGAGTTGGGTTTGCGAGTAACTAAGGGCAGTTTGAGGCTGTCGCTGTGTTGGGGCTTGAGTGCGTATGATTTGAAGGAAAGTTTCGCAAGGAGGATTGGATGGAGGATGGACTCGGAGGGAAACAAATATTTGCTGAGTGTGCTGATCTGAGCGACCGCCGACAGAGCCTAACCAGGATATTGACGTCCAGCCGCCAAGAGGAGGGGTCTTGATGCGCGTTCAACGGTGAATGTCTTCCAGCTGACAATGCGGTGGATACGGATGCCCGAAATCGAGGGGAACAGTCGGGGCTGCTCACAAATGTGCGGGGAGAGCCGGATGGAGCGCAGGTTGACCAGTGGTCCTGCGGACTTGAGCTGCGGAGCAGGAATAAAGAGCGGGAGATCAATTAGTAACATGAAACAAGGAATAGAAAGTGATTGTATACGTACACAATCTGGGTAACCATGACTCAGAATGGGCTCCAAAGCATGATCAGTGTGGCGCACGTAAAACTAACTGGGCTACAAAACAAATTCAAGACTCAGTAACTCCGAAATTGCGACAAAGATGGGGCATTGCAGTGTCTCCACAACAACTTGCTTCTCACCTTCATCCCCCTCGCATCGCGGTGACGCTACCAAAGAGCGTGCATCTTCCACTCTTTAATCCCCCTCTCGAACGTGTCCCTTCCATTCTTTGACCCCCATCTTTTGAACGTATTTCTTCCATTCGTTAACCCTCCTCTTGACTCGTCACCTTTGCAGTTTTGACATAACACCTCCCACGACTGCCGGTCAGCCTGTGTTTCCCTCGATGGCTCCATCCCCGTCCACGAGACCTGTCAAGGCTTCTCAGTTACAGACCGCTCCTCATCGTCAAGAGCAGCAACCGGTTGAAGGCGCTGCTGTCGTTGGACGTCGTAAGTCATATAGTGGCCTTGCTGGCACAACACCATGTACTTACTGTGACTTTCATTCACCCTAGTGTCGCGTAAATCCAAGTCGCTCGCTAAGGAAAAATATCAAGGTGAGTCCATCTGTTGTCGAGAGTCGAACATTTCTGCTTACCGTTGTGTCTCGAGACCTGCTGCCCAAACGCAAACGGGCCAACTCTGCTGACGACCCGCCACCCTCTAAGAAGAAGAAGGAAGGTGGTCAATGTGCCACCATCTTGAAGTCGAACAATATGCCAAGCGGCGGCGCTAAACACAGCGGTGAGTAGATATTATAATTCACGTGATGAATGTCAACTCACGTTCACACGGGAAACGTTCAACAATCTCTTTCTCGCTCATCACCTGCACCGTACTCATTGATGTCACACCTGTTTCTTCTTAGCCCGCAAAGTTGTTCCTGTCAATCGGTATGACGAGGACGACGAGGACGACACCGGCGCTGCTGATGATGTGGCCTTCGCAAAGACCCAAAGAGCTTTAGGTATGTTGATTTTCTTTACGCATCTAGTTCTCGAGGGTCTGATCGCAGGAAATATTAGATGCAGAGCGCAAACGTACCGCTATCTTGAAGACCAAGGTTGCAAAGATCTCAAAACCGTCCACACGTTCTGTAAGCCTGCGTACCTCCCTACCCTTGTTTAGATGATGCTGACTGTTGCTACTAGAGCCGTCAGGATGATACGGATGTCGATGGCAATGACCCTGTTGGTACCCAAGACCCTGGGCAAGACATCGGATCGGATTTGGAGTCGGAAGATCCTCAAGATGCCGCTTTTGCTGGCGACGAAGATGGTTCTGCAAGCGAGGCTGGTGATCCCCTGGTTGCGGACAGCGGCGGCGAAATTGAGAGTGGTGAGGAGTCTGAGGGCCTCAATGCTGTCACTGCAGAACAAACTTTGCGAAAAGAAGTAAGTCAACTCATTCTTCCTCTTCCAAGGTCGAAATTTCATGACGTCTGTCCGTGCTCACAGGTGCCTGCTTGGGCGGACTCTTTGGACGACGACAACGACGACGACTTGCCTGAATCCTTCACTGCCTCCAAATCCTCTCGTCCGAAAGTCGTGAAGACGTATGGTCGCGCTAGCAACAATCAACAGCGCGATGAGTCCGACGATGCTGTGTCGAACTCTAAGGTAAGCAAACAAAGCCATGGAACCCGTCGCTAGTACTGATGCCCTCGCTGTGGTTGCAGAACTCACTGCCTGCAGTGCGCACATCTGCAAAGCGCACAGCAGATGCTGAATCTCTCTTTGACATCAACGAACAAGTGCGCCGTGTCAAGAGAGGGACGTCTCGCGTTAGCAACACTCCAATGACCCCCCAGTCACGCCGCTCCGCTACACCGGCTACAAAGAAGACGGCAGTAGCAAAGAAGACCAAGGTTGTTTCAACACGTCGACAGGAGAAGGCCAGGCTTGAGGTTTGTCATCACTCTATCTCATGAGTGCTTCCATCTGATATCATACCACAGCAACCCTCTTTCGCCTCTGACGGCGAGGACGGGGATGCTGCTACCAGCTCGGACGAGAACAATGATCGAACCTCACGCCGCAACAACAACGGTGGCCACAAGTGGCCCAGGTATACAAACCTCGCGTTGAACGGCTCCGGCAAGATCAATATCCTCGACCAGTCCCCGACCATGTCCATATTCCTCCACGAGTGTATCGAGTGGGTCATTCATAACCTCGCCTTCCTTCATTTCTTTCCAGAGGCACATGACAAGTATGCGGAGATTATCTGTTTGATGATCAAGTCCTCCGAGGATGGCGAGTTCCCCGACATTGCTGCTCGGATGCGATCGGACCCGGCATATTCCCGACTCGTAGCTCATATTGTAAGTCATGTCTTGTACTCGTTTGTTATGTTCTGGCTGAAACATCTTTGATAGCCTGCCAACCGTGTTTCTCACTACCGCAAGGATGTCAGGGACGCAATTGTCCCGCTCGTCGCTGCCGCATACCATCTCTTGACCCCGGTGGGCGCCTTGGACAATGCGAAGCGTACCATTGATGAGATCAAGGCTCGCGTTGTCGCGCTCAAACATGGACGTGCATATCTATTTGCTTTTGCACCTGGTGATGTTGTATGTTCATTTTTGCATCTATCTGCCTTTGGGGTGCTGATATCTCTGCAGGTCCAGCGCATCGACAGCAAACCATTCGAGCATCCTATGCTGGCCATTGGTCTTCGTGCAGCTTTTTTCGGAGCGAGCGGCCCTACCTCTATTGCGACCATGTACGCCCACGAGCTCAAGTCGGAGGAAATAAATGAATCTGAGATTCCGGTGGCCATGTTAGCTATGGTGGCTACAGTGGTATGTGCGACAGTCTACTTCTATTGATCATGGGCTGATGAGTGGTCAGATCTCCGGTACCCTTGATGCATGGTCCACAGGCTTGTATGTTGCCCCAAAAGCGCATGTCGACACTATGGGCGGTGTCTACAAGGGCACGCTCACATTCTTGGAGCTTATTTGCACTGGAGGCAGTGATGCCAAGTTTCATAGGATGCTAGCGAACTGCTTGAAGGCTGCGAAGTATGTCGTGATCTGTTATCATCAATGGTCTAACTAATGCATGTCTAGGGAGCACACTATGGAGGCTACCGAGCTTACTGCCCAGCAGGATGCAGAAGGTATTGACTTTACGAAAATGGCGGAGTAATCCCATCTTGTGACTAGCAGTCTCTGCTGATACCCTCTTTGACTCATGTCTTCTCTCTGCTTCCTCAATCTGCACTTTTACCTACATCACCCTTATATTAATCCTAGTATTCATGTTATAGTCTCCAATATCATTGATCTTATATCTGCTTCTGAACCAAAGTTTGATGTGTGATGGTCACCTAAGTTGAAGTAATCCAGTAGTAACATTGGAGTAAAGGCAAAGATTATTAGGCTGTCCTCTTATCAGGATATATAGCTTAGGGCCAGTCCATGTAACATTAGAGCACTTCAATGCTAATTACAGGAAACCTACCAGTAAGGAGTGGTAAGATTACAGGGGACTTCCATAGCTAAGTATAAGCGATCAAATGACTATAACACCAGTAGTTATATGAAATTTACTAGACTTTAGCACATTTTCTGTTCACAATGTCTAATTATCAAATGTGGTTTTTCCTGATGTGTCCGATGAAGGTAGGTCGCAAAAATGGTAGCGGAGTTACTTGATTAGGATGGCAGTTGCCGAAAATGGTGATGCCGGGAACATCCGACAATGAGAATAGCGGCGGCGATGGCGGCGACAAAAGGAGCCGAAAAACTCGAAAAAAGGGGTTCGAGAGGTGAGGTTGGATGGCTAGTAAGGCAAGCAAAAAATGTGGAGTGGTCGTAAGAGCCAAAGAATGAGGAGGATGATAGTGTAGACGCTATGTAGCAACGAACAAAACAGAGCGGCGGCGCATAGCGAAGAAGAGCAGATCTTCGAGGTATAAGTTGGTGCACAGGGTCGGCACGTCAACAGAGTGCGCAGGGTACAACTGCGGGGCCCATAACCTGTTGTAAAGCTGGCGCGCTGCGCTCGGATGGGGGCGAAAGACGAAAAAGGTGAATTATGAGTAGCTACGACAACGACTAAATACAGTACGTATAGACATGTGAAAAGAGAGATCTGACAAACAAAAGGGGTTCCAAGAGTGGCGGAAAAGACACAAAAGTAATGATAAAATGTAGGCGAAGATGAAGGAATACCATACGAAGAATAGGCGATCACCAATGATCGGGTCTGGACAGAGAACAGAATCCCTAAATTACAACACCAAGTATATTAATATACATAATGATATATATACTGAACACGACCTGTCATTAACGGATGTGTTGGCGCCTTGTCGCAGTTCATTTGGAAGTGCACGTGCACGATTAGATGACATATCTCAAATTACATATCGCTGCGCTGACAGATTGGTTTTCGCCGGTTCTGTTCATGGATGCTACTTTAATATACTGTACTTAGAGGATCGGTTGTCCGATCCTCCCCAGATGTTGCGTGCATAAAGCTGCAGCAAAAGTGCAAGAAAGTCGCGAACTCGGACCCCGAACTCGCTTTTGATGAGCATCAAGTGGAGGTTGGTGTCACTGATTCAGATCTCGCCCCCCTCTTGGGTTCATCTGTAGTAAGGGAAAAGGAAAGGGGGTTAAGTTGTACTAGGTATACATATGGGAGTCCATATGCAGGTAAAAGTACGACGAAGGAAGTGGATGAGGAAGTAAAGAGATAAAAGGGAAAAGAAAGGGAAAAATAATAATAGTGCACAATTATTTGTAACAGCAGTGACACAGCTATTCAAAGCTTAAATTTATTATTCTGACTGTTAATATGCTTTATTGGAGTTAAAACAAAACTGGATCTCAAGGTGTGATACAATGTGAATACCACTCCATACATACATCAAGTTGTCATGCAATTGAAAACAAAAATGTGTTTTTCTGATTGTATAGAATATAAAGGGTGTTTATAATTAAGGTGCTATAGCCAAGTGGTTACGGCGACAGATTAGAATGAAATTCATTTATATCTGTTCCTCTTTGAGGGCGCAGGTTCAAATCCTGCTGGCATCGGCATTTGTTTTCTTTTTCAGCCAGTTTTATTGTGAAATTTTGATCTGGTGATGTTGATGAAATCTTCAGCTGTAAATTTATTTGTACATTATTTAATAATTACACTTGACCAGCTATAACTGTCATAAACACTATTTGAATATGGTGAGATGGCCGAGTGGTCTAAGGCGCCAGAATCAGGTAAACAATTATTTAGAATCTGGTCCGAAAGGGCGCGGGTTCGAATCCCGTTCTCATCATATTTTTTTAATAAACTGTTACAAACACATATGTACTCTTATTAGTTTCTTTCTTCTCTTTTCCCTTTAACCATACCTACTTTTGTCACTATACTCTTAGGGCATGTTCGGTAACAAGATGCAAATATTATATATCAGTATATCTTGCCTCTAAATAGAAATCAATATTTGTGATTCTAAAAAACATGTTCAGATCATAAATTTGATGTTCGAATGGCATATCAACAGGCACCAAAACATGTTGTGTCACAGGTGTTACAAACATGTCTGCACTCTTATTCATTTTCCCTTCATTTTCCCTCCATCCCTGTTATTTCTCATTATTGTGGACCGCAGATTCAGTGCTAACCAAGGCGTAACTGCATGTAGTACAGAGTTGTTTGGAAAGCAGAAAATGTGTTACGACAAAGGGTCTTAGTAAGCAAGTCGTCGTTCTGTCTGAGTGGTCTGGGTCTTGCTTAGGACACTTTGTGTATTGAACAAAGGAGGTCAAGCTGAGAAAGGTCCACAGCGAGACTGCTAAGCCTCGGAAATACCCGAAACACACTCGAAATAGGTACAGAAGTGTCCGACGAGAGTCCGGAGATGTCCGAGTTTTGTTAAAACCTGAACCAGGACGTCGCAAGAGGGGTTATGGTGAAAGAGTAGAAGGAAGTAGAAGAAGTCTGACACACCATAGAATCGAATAGAAAGAGTCTGACATATCGTAGAATCGAATAGAAAGGGTCTGACATATCGTAGAATCGAAGCAAAGAGGTCCGACGTATCGTAAAATCGACTCAAAGAGGTCCGACATATCGTAGGGCCCGAACCAGTGGATGAGTAGAAGGGAGTAGAAAAAGTCCGATGCATCATAGAATCAAATTGAAAGGGTCCGACTAGTGTTATTACGGCTCTGGCCCAAAGCCGTGAAGCCGCAAAGCCAAGCCGCAAAAAGCCGAGCCGAGCCGAGCTTTTTGCAAGGCTTTGGAAGGCCTGACGGCTCGGCTTGAGGTCAAGCCAGCCTTAGGTAAGCCAGAAAGCCGCAGCTCACCATATACGGTCAGTACTTTTCTAATCAATTGATTATTGGCCAGTGAACGAAACTTTCTTGCGTGCGACCTCTACTTTCAACGTATTCCATAACTCCCTGTGTCCTCCTTTTTATGAACAGCCATTCATGTTGCTACTATTTCGATATCTTGTCCAACCACGCTGGCACTTGTGGGTCCTGCAAACATCAACAAGCTAGGGCTGCTGAAGACTGAGTACTAAGGCCGGAATGCTGGACTCGAAGGGAGGCAGTGGGATTGTAATGTGTGTTTGAATAGTACAGGTGCGTGTGCAGACACAATTCTACTCTCACAGTTCACTCATATTTTTGCGATTCTTGCATGTTTGCCTCAGTCAAGGCTGTGCTGTAGCACTCCAGCCCGAAACCTGTAGCATTATCCCCGTTTCCCAGAACAATGTACGGCACGCCCTCCTAGTCCCTCAACAATCACCACCACTGCTGCTGTTCAGTTTTGACCTTTGCCGCTTGCCAGTGGACACTCTTTGCGTGGCTGCACGTTTGATTGGCATACACATTGCCCACGTCGGAGTCGGAGTCGATGGGCGTGTGTTGGGTGGGCTACATTGTATACATATAGCATACATAGTCGTCTTGCCAAATGTATGTATTTTCTGTTCAATACACAACTTTATGTGCAGCTCTTTTCAATAGTTTGTGATGTCCTCCCCGCCACTGCCGCTTTGGGAAAAAGCTGCGGCTCAGGCCAAAGCCAAGCCTAAGCCGGCCGTCTTTGAGGCTCGACGGCTCGGCCTCAAGATTCTCGAGCCAAAGCCTTGGCTTTTTGGGCCAAAGCCGGGGCTTTGGGCCAAGCCAGAGCTGTAACAACACTAGGTCCGATGTATTGTAGAATCGTATAGGAAGGGTCCAACGTATCGTAGAATTGACTCGAAGAGGTCCGAAGTACTGCAGAATAATGCTAAAATGGTCTTCTATGGGTGTATCCGGTACCAGCGAGTCGTGGGTCTCATCAACGTTCAAAGGGGAACCATTGGAACAGTGGGCATTTGAACAGTGACAGTTCATCCACAGTAAGGGAGTCATACTAGGTATACGTATGGGAGTCCATATGCGGGTAAGGGTACAACAAAGGAAGTGGATGAGGGGATAAAGAGATAAAGGGAAATAGAGGAAAGGGAAAAAGAATAAGAGCGCACACGTGTTTGTAACATCAGTGATCCCTGCATGACCCCTCTGAGCCCATCCCCTTGCTTATGAGTGCAGTTCAAGTTACCGATCTTGGACTTCGTCAGACCTACTATCAAGTAGCTCAGATTTATCTTGGACTCTCTATCACACTCCTTTCCTGAATTGAGTTCCTTAGCCCATCTCTACAACTCCTCTCCAAACACTCTTATATCAAACACTCTTATATGGGGTCTAACAAACAGATGCTCAGTCAGCAACTCGTAGAGCTGAACTAAATAGATTCGTGATAGTACCTAACAAACAGATGCTGTAGATACTATCAGTAAGAGAATGTACTCATAGAGAAGAGAGATGCGTACCTCAGTCAGCGACTCGTAGAGCTGAACTGAGGATATGACAGTAAACGACGATAGGCTTATATACTAGGGTCGGAGTCCGCAAAGGTATAGTACTTGAACAGAACGTTCGGTCGTATGATAAACGAGGGCGTTGATGAGACCCACGGCTCGCTGGTACCGGATACGCCCATAGGAGACCATTTTAGCATTATTCCGCGGCACTTCGGACCTCTTCGAGTCGATTCTATGATACGTCGGACCCTTCCTATACGATTCCACGGTGCATCGGACTTCTTCTACTCCCTTCTACTCATTCCCTATAGTTCTTCTTGTGATGTTTCGATTCGGGCTTTACGATGCGTCGGACCTCTTCGAGTCGATTCTACGATATGTCGGACCTCTCTGCTTCAATTCTACGATATGTCGGACCCTTTCTATTCGATTCTACGATGCGTCGGACTTCTTCTATCGTTCCCCTCGTCGCGTTTTACCCTTCGAACACGGTCCGATCCCTCCGAGGCCATCCCCTTGCCTACGTGGGAAGTCCGAGTTTCATATCTCGGACTTCGCCAGAGCCATTAGCACAGATCTTGGACCCTCCCGGACCCCCATCGGACCCTCATCGGACACTCTCGGACCTATTTCGGGCCTCTCCCTTACACTCCTTTCTACGTTCGAGTACCTCGGCCTACCTCTACGACTCCTCCCCAAACGCCCTTACGTGGTACCCCTCTGCCAGGAGTTCTCCCATTGTTGGGTGTGTTCTCCCGCGCTTAGGAGCCCGTCCGGTGCATCAGCGGGATGTTGAGCGCATCCTACTCGCCAGGTCAAAGTTGTGAGATATAACAAGAGATAAGAAAGTTGATTGTATGGAGATAAGAAACCGACTCTATTGATTTTGTATCCAAACACATGTCTATTAGGGCCTGTTCGGTAACAAAATGCGTATATTATATACCGGTATATCATGCCCTTAAATAGAAATCGATATTTGTGATTTCGAAAAATATATTCAGATCCTAAATTCGGTGTTCGGATGGCACATCAGCAGGCGCCAGAACATGTCGCGTCGCGCGTAATACCACCATACCGAATCACTTCCCTTCTGTTTGCGCTCTTCTTTTCGATGGCTCGTGGTACAGATAATCAACCCCGAGCCAATTGGGACCATACTGCCACCAGCATTGTGATTGAAGTGCTCAAAGCTGCAACAAAAGCTGCACGCACCGGAGACAACAACTTCAAGCCCTCTGTCTATCAGGATGTCTCCGTGAAGCTTGTTGCTGCGGGATATCAGATCAAAAAGGGTCAAGTGAAGAGCTATTGGACCCGGGTAAGTTGAGTGTTGTTTGTTTTGGTCTATACCACGCTGACTAGTCCTTGACTCCTCGTGCTTCTTCCGACCAGCTCAAGACCAACTACACCAATGTCTCCCATCTCAGGAGGCTCTCGGGGTTTGGCTGGGATGATGAGAAGAAGGTAGTGACTGCAGTAGATGAAGTTTGGCACCCTGTGCTCTATGATGCAGTGAGTTCGCTTTTTTACTCTTCTCCAACAAGGCTACTCACACAGTCACACCTTGCGACTCGACTATAGAGCGGGGTCAGGAAGAAGAAGTTCGACAGCTACAACCCATGGCGCACCCATCCTTTCCCTTGGTACGATGATGTCGCTGAGCTCTTGGGACAGAAGCAGGCTGTTGGCAACAACGCCTTCTCCTCCTCTACTGGGTCGTCTGCTGCACCTCTTGCACTGGATTCGCAACAAGACGACGACGAGTCCGACTCTCAGCCTGAGCCTGCTGGTGGGTCTGTACTAGACGATCATGGTGGCGGGGATGGTGACGGGTCAGATGGAAGGATTGAGAATGTGCAAGAGGAGCCCGTGCCGGTGCCAATGGTGAGTTTGTTTGACAATCTAGGTTGGGTGGCATCTTACAGCAGTTCACAGGCAGCACCTGTTGTGCCTCTCAAACGTTCGATTCCTGCAAATGTGAAGACACCGCCTGGCACGCCCACCCCAAAGCGAGCCAGAACATCCGGCAACCGTGACCTTGGAGATATCTCGCAGGGCTTCACCAGTTTGGTCGACTTTTTGACGACATCTCCGAAGAGGTCCCCACTACGAGGATCTCAACCGTCTGCGGAGACCGAGTCACAGTCTCTGTTCACCGAGGCATGGGGTCGTCTCAAGACGGAAGAAGGTCTGTCCCCGCATGACCTGGCATGTGCCCGCCGTGTCTTCTACAGTCCGAGGAAGGTCAAGGCCTATCTTGACTTTGACAGTGCAGATGCAGTAGAACGTGAGGCACGAGGCTACTGGTTGGATGAGGAGATGAATGCACTCAGGGTTTAGATAGTGAACAGTATGCAATAAATTGGTAGACTTCTACTAGATGCCCTCTGCCCGTCTACGGTCAAGTTCGCCTTGGTACTGCTCCCACATTGCCACCGCAATCTCATCCCGACGTACCGTTGCACGATCCATCTCGGACCGATGAACTCGGTCTGCAGCTGCAGGTGCTGCGTCTCCATGCACCGGTTGTGCGGGCTCGTCACGAAGGTTGATGTTGACGTGGGAGTAGTTCGTCTGACGTTCGGGATCATGAACACGGAAGAAATTGTGGACCAGCGTAAGGGCAAGATGGATGAGACACTGCACTCGGATGGAGTACTCGCAGGGCTCATTCGCCATCTTGAACTCACGCTTGAGGACACCAAATATTCGCTCGATCACGTTCCGAAGCTGAGCGTGACGGAGATTGAAAAGTTCTTCCTTGTTCTGCGGTCTGATATGCTTGTCAACGAGGAAACAGACCTATGACAATGTGACGACTCTCACCTTTGATTTGCAATCTGCCATTCACGCAAGTGATAGCGGATGTTACGGTACGGGACAAGCAATGTGTCGCAGCTTGCAAATCCAGCATCTGCAACCAAGTACTTCCCCTCCGGAATGACCAGTCCACCGTGTTGCTGAGCATGCTCATACAGAGCACTGTCCGCTGCACTGCCTTCCCAGCCAACCAGAACATACAGGAACATCATGAGCCAGTTGCAAATAGCCAGCATGTTCTGTGTCAGGTTCCCATTCCTATCCCTCCAGCGACCTCTCGTCAACGACGGTGGATGCACATCCATATGACTGCCATCAATAGACCCCACGCAGTCCTTGAAAAAGGGGTACAGCTTGGGGTCGCTCTTGATCCGTTCAGGAATGTCCGCACCTGCCAAAGGGAGTGACATGTAGGCTGAGCGAAAGTCGTCCGAGATGACAGCATTGAGAACAGCATGAAACGATCTAAAAGAACCAATCAGACGGCCCAAAAGACGTATTGAACAGCATCGTACCTAGAGATTGTCTCATTGCTCCGTTGAAACCTCTCAGCAGTCTTGCGGATGCTATTATTGGTGACAATTTGATAGAGGAAGATGGCGAGTTGTTCAGAGGTGTCCACATATCGACGAGGGCGCAAACCACCAAGGTTGATGAGCTGGAGCTCGAGACAACGGAAGACAAGGGGACGGACACCAAGGCTGTCCTTCATGCGATCCCTGTGTCCGTCAAGGAGCTCTTGGAGCCAAGCCGAGCCAGAGAGGATGGACGTGTGGTACGGCTCTGGATGGAGCCGGTTCCAACACGCATCAACAGCTGCGTACACCGCAGCAACAGCTGCAAGAAGCACTGCCGCCGCAATCGCACGGCGGCGTTGGTTGTTGTGGGCGAGGTGAGGCGGGATGCGCCGTTCAAGAGTGGCGAGGGCGCGAGTTCGTACCATGGCTGTAGCGAGAGCGCACTGTACGCGCCGCGCTCGAGATTCAACATATTCATCGACGCGTTGGCGCGCGTATTCACAATTTTCACACGTGACAAAAATTTACAAAGTACCGGTATATAATATACGCATTTTGTTACCGAACAGGCCCTAAACTTTCAGCGAGTACACCCACAACATGTCTACCGTCCCGGCCCGCCGTATGGCCTAAGACCAGACGTCGTGGTGATTGGCTGTGAGTCCGACTGAGAGCTGTAACGTATCTCGTACATCGGCTCAAAGACGACATTGCAAACGATATACTAATTCGACTCACTTGTAACATCATACGGGAGTCGAAGGCCCTTCGTACCCGCGTCGTCGAGAGTCCCCCAGGCGCTTCATCTAAAAGCAGATGAATGACAAGCTCAAGCCATAGACAATGCTGGAACTTGAATATGATATCGAACTAAGGTTAAAGTAAGAGCATTGTAATATTGAGCGAGGTAAGAATCGTGTTTGTTTGCAAGTTTCGTCGTCGTCAACGTTGTTGGCAAGTTGTTGCTCGATACGCCACCAGAGATCTAATCTAATCTCCACATCTGATCGTTTTGTCCACGCTTCCGCTTCGTCGAAGCCACCTTTGGCTAGCTCTAAGCTCTTTAGTACTACCTCCTCGTCCGAGTCGTATATTCAAAGGCTCATCTTTCACTTTGAGTGGTGAAGATCAAATTTCCGGTGAGTTTGTATCATTGACTTGCAGGAAAAACGCGTTGCTAATCGGTTTACACACCAGACCGCAAGATGAGCGAAAATGCAGTTCGCAAACGCCCCAGGGCGGACTCGGACGTCGTAGTCAAGGCTGAACGTCAGGACGACGAAGTGAGAGTCGTAGAGTACATCAACCACCCTACGCTCTACTTCGAGGACGGCAACACCATCCTCAGCTGTTCCAGCACCTTGTTCTGCGTCCACCGCTCCATCTTGTCCAAGCACTCCACTGTCCTGAAGAATCTCTTGGACTCTCTCGATAAGAAGTCTCTACGCGGGTGTCGCCATTTCATAATGAAGGAGGGCGCTGATGATATAGAAGCTTTGTTGAATGTGATCTACGAAGGGCTGTGAGTCGTACCGCGTCCCCACAATAACTTCCTTCTCACGCCCCATTCTCATCGCTCAGTCGTGTCGACCTTCCCAATATCACCGTAGAGAGCTCGCCGCTCTTATCCAGCACCCTCCGGATGTGCACGAAATACAAAATTGAGCGTACGTGCATCGACATACTGCAACGCATCAAGCAAGAATGGCCGCGCCCGCTCGCAGACCACGACGCCAAGATGCTCGCCTCGCGTATCCAACAAGCCCGGAACGCGCCCTACATCCCACAGAACGGTGTGAACGTGCCGAACCCGCAATACGACGCGAACGCCGCGCTACAGGAGGACCTCATCATCCACCCGGGGAGCGTCATCTCCCTCCTGCGCGAGTGCGGGTACGACAGCCCCGTCGTCCTCGCCCCGCTGTTCTATGCGCTCAGTCGCGGGACGTGGCAGTTCGGCGGGTGCGCCGTCGGGCACCATATCGCCCCGCTGTCACACGCGGACGTCGAGAGACTCATCATCGGCGTGGAACGTCTGAGGGCGTACCACGCGGATTTCGTCACCCAATTACCGAGTTTCCCCGCTCTGGTCGCAGCGCATAAGGCACAGTGCGAGGCGGGCATACGCAAGTATTGGGCGACGCTGGGACCGACCATGCTCAGGGCGACTTCGGGGAGTCGCCAGCCAATTGAAGACTGGTTCTCAGTCATCACCCAGGCGAAAGCGAATCCCAATATCTTGAGTTCATACTCGGTCTGTGCGGAGTGCGCGAAATTGGCACTGGCAGAGATGGATCGCCGGAGGGAGGCGTTGTGGACGAACATGCCGGCCTATTTCGAGTTGGAAGGGTGAACGTCTAGTGGTTTCTGCCTTCTTGTGACTGATCCTTCATCCTCTTGCGTTTGTTTTGAGGTATGCCTGTTAATTGCTTCTGGGGACTGACTGTGTACTATATTTTTTTCTTGTTCATGCTTTGCTTTTCGGACTATGAAGATTTTGAGATCTGTGTATATCCGCGTTGTTATCTTATACATACATATCCGCCTCCCCGGGGGTCTCATGCTACAGCTCGTGAGTNGTNCATCTGGGTCATCTCTNCTGCTGCTGCCGCAGCCAATACGTGAAACACGCGTATGCGAGACAAGACGCGGCGAGTATCATNGCGANCATCGACCTTGTACTCAAAGTGGAGGTTTCATGCTCANTCTATCCACCCAACGCNTCAGCGANNTGTNNTTGGAATNANGAGAAGAACNTANAANAAGACGTGAATGGGGATAGCACAGGGACCGTAAAGTGGAGAGGGCCCATCCANTTGGACGTAGTAACTTGCGGTGGATGACCGCGCACCAGCAGGTATATAAGCACAGCGACAAGCGCAAGTAACCATGTCATGAGTAACATCTATGAGTTCAAACATGAGTGAATACGGCAATACGCTACTAGATGTAGAGACTCACTGCAAACCGTTCCAACTTCGTATGCCTCACTTCGTGTTGCGCCATCTCATGCTACCAAACCCATTTCAGTCAGCAGCGAACACCACCAATACAGAGTCAGCACACATACCGAGTGTTTCGTCTGCCCAGCATCGGTCATGACCCTCAGCTGCTGACACGAACCTGGCACAATTGGCTGTCCAGGGTTCCATCCATGATGTTGTCGAGTTCGGTCCTAGCTGCATAGTACTTTGTCCAATTAGAAATGTTGCCTCCGGACGATTCCGCCGGCTGTTGAGCGAGTATTTTGTGGATCCTCGTGCTAAGATACCGGGGTCTCACCATCATATCATTGGTCGCGACCTCAAAGCTCCTAGCGAAGATCTTCCGACGAAATTGGACTAATCGATAATATACGGGGGTAAGGGCAGTCTCCATCTCTGGGACATACACATATACTGAGCCGGACTTTGCAGCGCATAGCGCAGCCCTCTGGGCTTCGTCATCCCATCCTAATGCAGCCGACACGAAGTATGTGCGGAGGGGCGTGGAGGATATCAGGGGACGCATGAGATTCCGGAGCAGCTCGAGGGCGTGAGCCATCTGGTATGTCGCAGCGACGCGTATGAGGGAAAATAGGTCATCGGCATCGTCATCGTCGGAGGGTGGAAGTCCATAGCAACAGCGCAGTATGTCATACACCACAACCGCTTTCTCCGGCAGGTCAATAATCGGAGGAGATCCATCCTGTGAGGGAATAGTCCGAGACTCGAGTATCTCAGCGAAGTGCGTTGATGCAAGAGATAGAACGAGACAATGGGCTGGGAACATATACGAGTCCTCGGAGCGTACAAGAACATCTTGAGGGTTGCGGTGAAAGAAATCCGTGTTGGACCACAGGCTGAGTTTGTGAGACGGGTAGTCCACCAAGAGTGTCTCTACTTGAGTCGATGCGGCGGTCTTGGCAGTAGCCGGCACGTCGTGGTGGGTGAAGCAGAAGTCAGGGGGAACCTTCCCTTCCGCTCTGAGATATTGTAAAAGCCTGCAGTACGCTCCCGCCGAAACGTTTTCCAAGACAGAGACGTGACGTAACTCCTGATGCCTGCTCTCGATAGTCATCGTCAACAAATGGTGTGCGGCAGCTCTCGCCTCTTCGTCCATATCCAGACCGCACGCGATAGCGAACACCTTCAAGGGGCGCTCCTGTATATTGGACATGAGGTTAGTCTTTGCCCTTTCCTTCACCACTGCTATGTCGTACTTCCTTCCCGCCTCCAGGAGCGATGCAGCCATATTGAGACTAAGTAGCGTCTTCGGCTGGGGTAGAGGATAGAGCAGGAGCAGGAGATTGTACAACACCGTACTGTCCTCGGTGACAGGGACAACAGGCGTGCCATCTCCTGTTATAACGTCATCCTTCTGATCGTCTCGTTGCTTCAACGAGAACATGTCGGAGAAGAAGGGGGATGCGATAGACAGAGTGATCTTGTGGCATGAGAATTTGACTTGATCGGAAGAGAGCAAGACCACGTCGCCGTCGGCTCGGTCGAATGGTGACTGTGCTTGAGTGTACGATTCCATGAACGACGATACGAAGATGAGAATGAGAATGAGACTCTTCAATTTTGTAGCAGTAGTGGCTGATCATGAGCATGAGCAAACGCAGCGCAGCGCAGCAGCTTACTGCGGGTTTCGGCAATTCCCGAGTCACTATCCCACCAGGTATTATCGTTCAGTTCAATGGACAACATTCAACCGGAACACGTACTTGGACAAGCAGCCATCCAATCATGCTTGGCACTAAGGCAGGGTTTGTGCACGGCTGGCACCCGCTGAAATGGTGATATTTCTTCTGCATGCTCCTCTTCTCGTGAGCAAACGACGAAGCTGTACTTAACGTGATGAGAACATTTTAAGAGTCATGGACATGCATATCAAGAATATCTTTGAGCACTCATTTTCGTGCAAATGACTTCGTTCGACCAGTTTGACTCATTTGGCTGCGCGCCGGATCGACTACAGTAAATTATACGGTTCATTTGCGATGTTACACAATCGGAGAAATGTTGGCCTGTACGTAGCGAAAACCTGTCACATGGACACCGCGACATCAAGAACGAACCAGCTTAGGATCGCATTGTGTCGCGCATACGACTTAGTTTGTATGATTTACCAGCAAATACAGCTTGCTCGGTCTCTCGAGACAAATACACGTCGAAGGTGCACCAGACGAACCCTGTGGCTTCGGGCTGCAGTGCTAATCTACAGCCACGTTTTTCGAAGAGAAGAGGGATCCCAGCAACGCAGCATCGGTGACCCGCGTGCGTCGTTACATGGCATAGCATGCCCGAGTCTGAGCAAGACAAGAAACGCCGAGCAACCCCGTTCGCGTTAAGATTGTGGGTGAGAATACAAAGGACTTTGACGGGGTTGTCTGGGCATCCGTCTAAAGCACCTCAAGCGACGTGCACTGCAAACCATCCAGTGAGGCTCATGATCAGTCCTTGGGAACATAATTGACAGGAACAATCCACCGTGCCCACCCTGAACGATGACTGGTTCCCAAGAGAAGATGCAGTTACACTATACTTTGACCCCCCCCCCCCCCCGGCAGAAGTTTGCGAATACATAGGCGAACATTCAATACATGGGGCTAGGTCAGAACACGAAAATACCGATGCTTCAAGTCACTGCAATGATATTGTGGTCCCGCGGCAGCGCCTCGCTGGACCTATGTATGGATTTCTATCGATCTTGGCGTCCTTCTGAGGAACAGTTATCTTGGACTGCGTGGTGGCGATGAGAGCTCGGAATCAAAATGGACCCAATGCGAAAGTACATATTAAACATATCAGAGTGTTGAGAAACGCAACATGCTCCAATGTCAACTTTGTCGCACCAGTGCTGGCGCCATGCTAGGGCATTTTTGAGTCTATCGAGCGGTGCAACACGTATTTTCTGCGGTCTTGTCATCATAGAGAGCAGCGCACAATATCTTCAATGAACATGGATGACGCACTATTGCACGGACATGAAGTCCTATTATTATCTCCATTGCTCTCTTCGGACGTAGCTTTTGGGCCTGTCATCGTGAACGTGGAAGAAAGGCCACGGTCCAATATCGCTATAGGACAGTGACACGCCGGCGACTGAGTGATTCNACCNTCGGTAGAAATGCAAGTAAGATACGAAGTAGTATTTAATATATTAACGCTCATACAAACCGTGGTAAAATTTGATATATTGACAACTTGTAAGATGTATAGCAAAATTTNAAATGCTATNGCACATTTTATTGTTTGGTAAAACTTCAACNACTAACNGTGGTAGTATGTTTGTTAAATCTTCATATTTTACTTGTCATTTTACGTGTGTTAAGACTTCAAGTTTTACGGACAAGATTAAACTTGAAGTTCTATCACATGCAGTAGGAATAATGGTGCCCTCTAGAAGAGCCATTTAGCTTCCTTTTATTAATGAACATCCTCAGCATGATTGATGACTATATTTCGGTGGACGCACTGACAATCCTCGGCCCTCTGGGTAGTGTTGGAAGTCTAATAGAACTTCAAGTTTAATCTCGTCCGTAAAACTTAAAGTCTTAACACACGTAGAAGGTCAAGTAAAATATGAAGATTTAACAAACATACTACCACTGTTAGTAGTTGAAGTTTTACCAAACAATAAGATGTGCAATAGCATTTGAAATTTTGCTATACATCTTACAAGTTGTCAATATATCAAATTTTACCACGGTTTGTATGAGCGTTAATATATTAAATACTACTTCGTATCTTACTTGCATTTCTACCGATGGTAGAATCACTCAGTCGCCGGCGTGTCATCACCTCAGGCTGCTCATCACAGATTTTGACAGCGATGCCAAAGTAATGCTGTATGATGATGCCACAGATCTTCCTAGTCGTCAAACTTTTGTTCCAAAATCTCTATGACCGCATCCAGAGTCGCGCTTGCTTGATAGGTCGATACAATTCGCGTCCGATTTCTGGAGGAGCACGACAAGTTGAAGCCGCAGGCTACTGTATTCTTGACGCGTAACAAACAAAGGTACGACGTTCCATGATAGTATGGACAAATGTAATGACAGTACTTACATGTCTATAGAACCTGCCATTGAAAGTCCTTCAAGTATCTACCGTGGCACAACGGAGGTCACCCAGTTTCGATCGCAATGCGGTCTAGGTGGGAAACAGTGGGAGGCTGACTGTCAGCCTCTGGATATACAAGGAGTCCGACGCGCGCAATTCATCTGTCTCCCAACCTCAATCATGTCGTTCACCGGATTTCAATTTCCTGTTCCCGTTCCCCCTCAGACGGTCGCCTTCAAGATTGGCCAGACTGTCGTTGATCACGCCGCTCTCGTGGTCGACATGACTCTCGCCTCCGCTGTTCCAACGTTGATGCTCCCTGGCTTTTTTTCCCTCCTTTGCCGGGGCAGATTATCACGTTTGGTTCGGCATCCGGGTCGGGTCACTCTCCTCTCATCCTCTGCGGCTGCGGTAGCATATGCCACTCTCCCAGGGATGATGAGTAGGGTTGATCTCGACGGAGTATGTTTAACACGTGCAATGTCTAGTGTTCTCTCAGAGAGCGTACAGACGATTTGCGCCGTACTGCTCCATATTGGATTTGGCGGCTGTCAGCCCCCAGTTTCTATCTCCTTGGGTTTGATTTTGATCCTTGTTCTTTTTATCGGCTGGATCCACGGTACGCTTTCCATCATGCTTTCAGAGGTGCGTATTTGTCGTATCTATGTGATAAGTTCGCAAATTGACGCGTCTTGTAGTTGCGGCTGGATACTCACTCTCGCTCTTCACCTTCGCTTACCCTCTCCCCGCCTGGATTGCGTCAAACTAGAGACACGTGCGCTGGCCCGTCAGCACGCCGTTCTTTGGAATGTGCAGTGCGATCGGCTATTAAGCGAAGTCATGTTGTCGCTGTCGTGAGTTATCTTCCCCCCTTTGCAGTATGATCGTCTCCTGACGTCTACGCTCGCAGTCTAAGCTTTCCAGGCCCAAGGAGATTCGCTCTATTGTCAGGGTCGCCGACTCATTCAAGCATACTTTCCGTTTTCGCCACGGCAAGTCGAGTTACAGCTGTTGCGCCGACAAGAGCATCCACTTCGTTTCTGCGAGGACCAATCTCGCACACGCCCGTCAAGCCCTCGTTAATACTTCTCTTTTTCAAGAAGCCATCGAGGCACCTGCTGCCGTCCCAACCCAGGACGTCCTCCCGGACATTCCCTCGTGCATTGAGACAATCCCTTCAGCTCTCGCAGAGTCCGCTGCAGAACTCGAGCGTTCGCGCTGTGAGGTTCTGGCTCTGAAAACCCTCCTCCAGCAACGTGAATCTGAGATCGATGCCGTCAATGCCTCTCTGGTGCACGCCCAATCGGACCTTATTTCCGCCGCCCAGCGGTGCGACACCCTTCAGGCCTCCCTGGACACATACATCCACCAAGATGCCGACGTATCTGCATCTGATTCGTCCCTCGCTGGTATTCAAGGTCAAGTTGAGGAGCTTTCTCATCTCCTCGCCGACGAGCTGTGTGACGAAATTGTCTCACTCGAGTTCTGCGAGGGGGATAGCTTGATCTTTACTTCCCCCGAGTCAAGTCACTCCGAAGACAGAACTAACGTAAGCGTTCGTTGTATCCACTGACCGACGCTGACCATAATGTTCTCTTAGCCCCTGGAGGTCGTCGTTCAAGACATGTTCCGTGAGCACGACGCTGCCAAGGCTCGACTGACTGTTGTTACCCAAGAACGTGACGACGCCACTACCAAACTTCGACATTCCTATGCTCTCCTTCAAGCCAAGAGGGAAGCCGTCCATCAAATCGAGACGATGCAAATCATCGACTCACATCACACCGCCCGCATCTCCGAGCTCGAAGCCGACCTCGCTTCAGCACAGGCAGAGAACAGGACCACATCTGAGCGCGTCACCGGCCTCGAGTCCCTCCTCACCGACGTTTCCTCCCGCCTGGACCACTCACGGGATGTCGTTAACCACTTTGCTAGACGTTGCGACCACCTTCAAGCCACCCACGACTGGATCAAGCTCGAGACGCACTTTGAGCTCGCCCAGTTCAAGAAGGAGGCATCGGCCGCTCGTCAGGAAGCAGCCGCAGCGAAACACGCGCTCTCTATGAAGGAGATCACTCATACTACCGCCATCGCCGATGCTCAAGATCAAGTCCGGAGTGTCAGCGAGAAGATCTTTACTGCTTACGACTACCTCGAATCTAGGTTGACGGGTGCTCAAGAAGACCTTGCAGCCGCCAAACAGGAAGTTGCCGCTGAACGCTCGATCAAGACCACGCTTTTGGAGCGGTTCGTAGCTCTCAACGCAACACACGACGCACTCGTTGTCCGACACGATGAAGTCACCGAGCAACTTAGGAGCTACATCAAGCGGTTGACCTCTGTCCAGAAGGCATTCGACAGTCAGAAGTGCACGAGTCAGCGCCGGACTGCCAAGATGCTAGAGCTCGTTCACGTTGCGAAGGATTTCCGGGCCAAACACGCCGCCGCAGTTGAGGAGATCGCCTCACTGCAGCAAGCAATGGAAGTCGCCCAATCCGGACCTGTACCCCCACCAGTCATCACCACCTCTCCCGTCGACCTTCAAGAGCAGTTGGACCAAGAACGTTGCGCCAAGGGAGTCCAGATCGCTCGTTGTCTCGAGTTCAAAGAGCAAGTCGCGCTTCGAGCAGAGCAGATCAAGCAGATCTCCAAGGACCTCGAGGTTTCTCGCCTTCAGATGCGCTCGTATCAGCACCATAACCAAGCTATGGTCCGCGAGCGAGAAGAGACCCTCAAGAAGGCGACGGAGCTGCGTGAGGAACGCGACGCATTGATTGATCATCTGGAGTGGTATGTGGATACGTATGGTATGCCGCCGGAAGAGGAAGAGGAAGACCCCGAGAACCGTGACCACGACTCTGCGTACGACACCTCCGACGACGAAGGCCACAGCGTTCTATCGACTCCTGTCTATGTTCTTTCCCCGCTCTCACGTCTCATCGCTGTGGACAGCGAGGATTCGGATGGATTGCCGGCGTCTGCGCAAGGTAGGATTCAAGAGGTGAAGAAAGAACGGAAGTTCAGAGTGTCTAATCGGGAGGAGTTGAGACGGCAAGCTCTTTTGAAGGCTCGCGTGTCTTACTTTGAGGAAACTGCTTTGTAACCTTGTAGCGACTTCAATTTCATCGAGCAGTTGACCGTGACTTGAATAATGAAGCGATGGACCTCCCCATGTCGATCTGCAAGAGTCACGGCGATATATTTGAACAATACGTGCGCAATCATAGTTGCGGCTTGAAATTCTACAGGTATAATACATTCCATCCATTGTAACAACATTATCCGCGATTCCGAGCCTAGAACGGCTCCACGACACAATCTACCACAGCGCACCGCTTTTCCTCGAGTACGGCTCTAATCGCATCCTCAAAGACCTTCTCCATGTTCCACAACTCAGCGCGTCCGCTCCACGCTCCACCTGCGGCTGCGGCCACACCTCCAAAATCTACCATCTCAGGGCCTAATCCGACCGTTAATCGCGATCCAGACGCGGCAGAACCAGCTCCAGTCGGATAGACACCCATCATCGATGCCTTGGGTGAAGCCCACCCGCCGTTGTTAATGACGACTGTGAGGAATGGCTGTGATCACATATATACCTCAGCTGAAGTTCGAAAAGAACTTAGAAACACTTACCGCATTGTATCGTCTAGCCATCCAATACGCCGCAGTTGGGACCCCAAAGATGAAGGTCCCGTCGCCGACGACTGCCACGATCAAGTCCGGTTTGGGTTTCCCCTCCCTGCGACCCGCGCCCATGGCGACACCAATGGACGCACCCAGGATCCAGCCCAGTCCGGACCCACCGGAAGCCAGCACCATCGAACCCCGAGTCAAGTCGGTGTCCATCATCCGGATGTGGTTGAAAAGGGTCGAGTGGTTACTCGCCGTCTCGTCCAGCCATATCGTCCCTCCGGGTTCTCGTGACTGGGATTGTGCAAGATTGTTGATGGCGGTGTTGACGACGGATTGGAGGACGTAGAACGCGTTCGGAGCGGTAGCCGTTTTCGACCGATCGTTGTGGCTTCCCTGGAAGCTGATCTCCGTGGCGGTGAGTTCATTGATCCACTCTTGGTGACGTCGCGTCAGGTCCGACAATCGCTGCTCGCGTATGTGGGTCTTGTCGGCAGACGTGACATCACTAGCGGCAGCAAGCAGCATCTTCAAAACCGTCTCTGTGTCTGCCCTGCAGATCATCTCGGCGTCCGTATGCGCCCATGTCATCCCAGGTTTGAGTGGATCCGAATCGACGATGAACACTCTTGCTCCCTCCTTTGGCGCGTTCCCAACGACGTCTACCCAAGGCAGATCTGTATCAATGCATAGGATGACATCGGCCTCCTCGAGGAGCGTATTCTTGCCGCCATAAGAAGAACCTATAAAGGTGGGGCAGGAGTAGGAGACGCACGTCTGCGTAGGACAAGAAGCTTGCACGGCGATTGCAAATAGTAAGGATAACTGTTGTAGAAGAGGGATGTTACGTGAATTGCGTTCTGTCCCTCCGGTGATCAGCAGCGGGAACTTCGCGTCATTCAGAGCTTGGCAGATCGTTTGAACAGCTAAAGATATCACCGCGTAAGAAGATAACAATTGTCTAGAGACCTGAAAGATTACCTGTAGGAGATAAACCGCCGTTCAGGACAGATGGCCATTTCGACGGGTTCAGGTTTGGACCCGTGAAATCAACAAGAGACGCGTCGACATCCTCCTCTAACACGTCTCTGCGGGCGTAGAGGTACACCGGTCCCCGCGGTTGACTCGTTGCGCTGTCCACGTAGCGTCAGCGTCACTCACGTGACGCGATATCGGCGGCTACTTACAATTGAAGAGCACGTAAAGTTACTTTGGCTATCGTTTTCGCACTCATGACTTGCGCCGTGTATCTCATGTACTGACGGACGATCGCTGACTGATCCGGCACGTCCTGACCCCACATTGGCCATTCGTTCTTAGAGCCTTTAAGTTCGCCTTGAGCCGAGTGTGGCGGGGCACCGGAGAAGACGAGCACAGGGACGCGTCCTTTGTCCGCATTATGGACGGCAGCGCCCAGACTCTGGCAGGACGTGATTAAATCGATTAAGGTGAGTGGAAACTCGATCGATGGATAGAAATGAAAGCACCTGTGTCCCGACGTCAACATGCACGATCACTGCAGCAGGTTTGCCACTGATCTGCGCGTACCCCTGCGCGGCACTCATAGCGACCATCTCATTCGGAGACGTGATGATCTCCAGCGCATTCTTCCCGTGCGTCAATCGTTCCTTCTCCAGCTCCTCGAGAAAGGAGGGGTGATCGTTTCCCCAGTTGACGAACACATGTGTGATGCCAGCTGCAGCGAGAGTTTTCAAGAATATCCCGCCGCCCGTGATGCTGTTGTTCGACTTCGACATGATCTTCGACTCTTTCGAGGGTAACGGATGTCTTGAAAGTTGAAGATATAAATACAAGTCATGGTGGTCGTAGCTTCCGATTCGCAGGCTTCGTTTCCCATTCTACTTCGATTTTGCTCACACGATCATTTTTGGTCTGCATTCTATATACCTAGTGAGAAGAAATCTCCGAAATATTCGGAGGCTATACAGTGAGCCTTATTCCCCTGCATATCTCTCTAGGGCGTCGAGGTAAAGTGAACTGCAATGAAGGGGTCGGCGAGGAGTTCTGTTACTTGACTATGCATGGTGGGAGCATGCAACATGAGATTACGTTATTGACATTATGAACCTTCACACATAAGTCTCTTCGGTCTTAACACATCTACACCTCGGAGCCCCGTGGCGGACATTATTTGGAGCAGCTTTTCCTTACACGCCGTGGCTAGACTACGCCAGTTTGGTGACGAGCTTGGATCCCGATGCCGCGTTGTCTACGTCTCCGGCCCGTCCACATCGAAATGTTGAATAATACAAGTCGTGTTCCACACTGGTACATGATGGGGACCGTTTTACAGCCTGCTAGCACGATTTGTGCTGGTAATCGAGATCAAAATCTTCCACACAGCATCTCCTACGACCTCAGGATGTTCCTGTACAGCCTAGAGTCGCAGTAGTTCCGTCAGTTTGCATTGAAAATGAGGAATATTCAGAGAGCTTACCGCATGCCCGGAGTCGTCTATCGTAATGATAGATGCCATTTTGCGACCTTGGGCGGGGTCCACGGTTGCTTCACGTATATCATCCGACCTATTATCGAGCGATCAGTAGAGACACCGAATGGATGCGCAGAGGCTACATACACTACCTCGACACGGTCGCCCAATATGCAATGAACAGGTATGATAGAACATAACTCAGAAAGACGGTCAAGAGAATCGATGCCGTCTTGGTAGTAGATGTAACCAGATGCTTCTTGAATACGGGTGCACGCAAGTGTGACGCCATCCGTACGATCAGGGTACGTTCGAGTGGGCAAGTCATGGAGACCGTATTTCTACATAATCATGCATAAGAGTCAGAGTGACGTTACCCATCGAAAAATGCAGACATACCACATATAAGTTCAGTTCCCGCTTGTCCCAGAACTTCCATGGCCACCGATTGGCGAACCAATCGTATGCGACTTCCCTTGAAGGCCAGATATCCCGGCGCTTCTTGGCGGATATGACGAGCTGCTCGTACACGCTATATCCTGAATCCATTTTTGTCATGAGTACTTCGTTCGCCTCGCGCGTCATCAGGGCGGGCTCAAGCAGGATGAGGGACGTGAATGGTTGAGCATGGTCAGGGTAGCCTATTGTTGCTAATGTCCTGGTAAATCACTCAGATCGAATAATAGCTGAACATGCACGGGACAACGTACAAGGAGGCGGCAGCGGCAGAGTGGCCCATGCCCACGATTTTGTCCCCGCTGACAAGGCCAGACGATATGAGTCTCTGTATACCATGTGCCCAACCGTGTGCGCCTTTACGAAAAGAACACTGAACGAGGAGATCCCCCTTCCCAGACAAACGATAACTCACTGATTCCTTGTGGGCGATTGAGTATGACGACCTCATTGGTAGTCGCAGAGAGACCATGATTGGGGCACTCTGTACACCATGCTTCAACTACCGTTTTGTCGTTGCCAATATTTTTCTGTAAAGCGAAAATATGTTCTAGCATGGGTTCCCAAGTTTCCTTGTCTTCAAATAAATATTAGCCGTGCGGCAGCGTTTCATGCGACATCAGGAACATACGGTTGGCTACAGCGTGTAGAAGTATTAAAGCAATACCAGAGGATCTTGATGGACGTGGCAGCGGCGACGACGCTACAATATTGGGTCTGTAACGTTTGAACACGAATCTGTAACCGCCATCTTCAGGGTCTCCTGCCAATATCACCTCGTCAACTTGCATGCTGAAAGTAAACAAAAGTCGGACGCGGACGGTTAAAGTGTGACGATTCGGGGAGTGTACGATGAGGACGGTAGAGAGCCCGAACAGCTATATAGGTCTGAACGCACCTTCGGATGCTGTCTTGGCTTGAGAGAGAACCATCGCCATCCGAGATAAACTTCAGTCGCGATTAGGTTGGTCATTACATACTTGAGATGGATTGACGGAGATGTGCCAAGTATACCACAAAGAATCCATCCAGGCTCCTGGGCGCAGTCCTTCGGCGGTCGCAATTTGAAGTAACATCTCCAAGTACGGAGTTTACAGTACTGCATAGCGATGAGCACCGGACTCGCCGCCGTAACGTATCACAGTTGCTCCGCAGATCAAAGAACACCACTGTGACATTCCTGGTGAATTGTCTTGAACTGTTCGGACAGTATGACAGATTGGACATCACAGTTCTTCAGGTCCTCGTATCCAAAAAACACCTATCAACCCCGTGCGCAGTGTCCGGAACAGTTCAGATAAAGTTCACGACGAAAATACTCACCGGAAACTTTGGTATCACCGCAGCCTCTCTCACACAGCCTGTGGTAGCAAGATGAATCCTAAGATAGAACATGCAGAATTAAAACAAGAGGCTGTTCTGAAAAGTTGGGTAGCTCTATCATTCGACGCCGCGGTGAACGTCTTGTGAAGAGTGTTGTAGACCTGGTTCAGAGCAGGGTTCGGCCCGAACCCGGTCCCTGCGGGCCTGCAACGAATGGCCCCCCCGGAATCCCGGGCCAGAAAGGCGGGGAGCCTGATCTAGGCGCATGCTGTCAGCAAGCGTGCCACGTGAGATTACATAAGCTTCGCTTTGTGTCTGTGCACACTGCATTGTACTTTGCGCGCTCCCGACTTTCTGTCCTGCCCCCAGCACGTTGGCCTTGACGACGACTGCGACGACGCCCGAACCTCTTGTTCACCGTCCCCCCGACGCTATTTGGCGTTGGATCAGTTGAATAGGCCAGAATGCATGGCTCAAAGACGCTCTCGTGGTATTCACAGCTACCTCGAGATGCAACAGAAGGTTCACAGCTGGCGCTGAGTGATGTACATCTTCTCTTTCTCTCCTCTTTTGTACTCCCCTCGAACTGAACGCCCTCCATTCCTATAGATATTTTACTCTCATGCGCAGGAGTCTCCCACCCTCTCCCCCTCTTGCAGTCGCATATCGCAGGACGATTTCCTCGATGTTGATCCATTCAGTAGGTGTACATCTGAGAGTACGCTGCGCTTGCCAGCACTCTCCTCTTCGAGGGGATCTCTTATCGGCGACAGGAGTTTTGAGATACAGGTATGGTGTACATGTACATCGATTTTCATCCCGCTAACTATCGACTACAGCGAGTAACAAATTTGAAAGACATTGACCCGCACTGGGAGGACGATGAGATAGATGTAAGCATTTACACCCTCCCCTATGTTGCATATACTCATTCAAAACTTGCAGGAGGTCCTGGTATTGTCTCGCAAACGCCACACGAAGAAACTCAGTGTGATACCTGAGAGCATGGATGCGGGCATGCCAAGTAACGTTCGTTTTTGCCTCGTTTTGCGCTGCTCTGCTTTCTTGACAGTTGGCAACCCAGGTGATCAAACTCGCATGCTTTGACCTGGCCAGGCTCCTCAAGGACGAACCCGGATCAAAGACGTATCTCGGCCTCAAAAGCGGGTCTAGTCGCTATGCGGTCAAAGTTGTCCATCAAAGATTTCTGGTGGATCGCACCTATTATAGGCTTATCGCTCACGAACATAAGCTCCTCAAACGAGTCACAGAGGCAGAATTACCTTTCCTCCCCCGATTGTACTGGTGCTTCTCCGATGTCGAGCAACTATGTCTCGTCACTGTGCGTATCTCCACCCTCGATGCTGCTGTCAGTGGCTGAACCTGTGTATGCAGGGATATTATCCAGGTGCTGTCTATCAAAGCCTCGAACATAATGGCGCCCACCCGACGAGCGTCCTATTCTACGCTGCGGAGCTCGTAAGCATATTTCCTAAGTCATCGGGGATCGTAGCTCACGTCTCCCGACAGGTGCAGGCGATACGTGGTTTGCACTCGTTGGGGATTGTTCACCGAGATATTAACCCGGATAACGTCTTGTTAGCCGAGGATGGACATCTTGTCCTCACAGGCTTACAGTACGCCGTGTGTGCGGACGACGCGGATGTCATCGATGTTGAGACCGTTGACGAAGTCCGAGCAATGTCGGAGAACGTTATCTATCGATCTCCAGAGGTCTTACTTCGCTGGAAGCACGATGCTAAGGTTGATGTATGGGGTTTTGGAATGGTACTATATGCCATGCTAGTTGGTGCGGTGCGTACGACAGTTTTTAGCTGTGTTCAAGTTCTGACATATCCCTCAGCATCCCTTTTCAAATGGGAGAATGCAGCAGGATGGCTTGACTCGTGAAGGCGTCAATCATTCCGTTCTGCGAGAGCCTCTGCAGCTTGGTCTTGTCGAAACGATGGGGAATCCCCCAGCTAATCTAGTGGCACAAGTAAGTGATCATTCTGATAAAGGACATCTTCTGACCTTCGAAAGTAGTGCCTTGAACGAAATCCTACACTTCGCTTGACCATGGAGGCAGTACTATCTCACGCATTTTTTGATTCCATGTGAGTTACTCCTTGGTGTCGTTGCATTCATACTCACCAATTTGTAGCGATTGGACCGACATTGCAGACAGAAAGTCACCGGGTTGGTTCTTTCATCCACAGCGTCAATATTGACAGCTCTGATACTTGTTACCAGCTCCTATTGTCCTCGCAAGAGAGACAGCCGAAGATCCGAGCCTGGAGGAGGTCTTCTCCGCTGACTGGGATGCAACCCGTGATACTGAGGACGACGTCGCATCGATTGATCTCGACGATTTCTCGTTCCAGTGGACGAAGGATGATGCGGAAACACCAACAACACACGTGCAAAAACAATTGGTCGGTGATGCAGGTACTCCGGTTCCAATAACGTCCCAGCAAGCCTCGGCTTCTGCCGCGTCCTTGTCGGTCACCTCTTTTGGTGAATTGAAGCGGTTCCAGCGAGCAAGAGCTGTTCGTAATGAACATAGGGCGGTGCACAGGAATTTATCGGTTGAGTCCAGTGCCTTACAGGTTCCGAGGCAGTCAGGACAGCTTCGCAAATATGCTAGTCTAGATTTCGAGCTCGACACTATTGTTCCTCTGTCTCAAGACGGGTCTGACTCAGGTTCAGAAGATTCACGATACATGACTCCGACAGGTTCGAAGACGGCGCCCCTCGCGCATTTGCCTCGGTGGTCGCCGTTGCGGAATTTTCGATTTCCTCGTTCTACCACCGCTAGTTCTCGGTCCGGCAAGACCAACTTTTCTCCTTTGGATGAGACGCCGGTGCCCGCCCCGAAAAAGTTGGTCAAGAAATCTCGAACACCCATCGTGACTTCGCCTGAAGCTATCGCAGGTCTTCCCCGTGGAATCGAACAGATTGGCAGTGGTATTGGCTTCACGTATACGCGCAGTCCTAGCCAACTTCTTGCTCCTTCCGATATCGCCAACAGCCCCCCCTCATCTGGCGGTGCTCTTCCTAAGCGCTCCTTACCTATTTCTCATAGCCCTTCTCGATTGGGAGGTCTTATCCCGCGTCTCCTCCGTGGCAGAAAACGGGACGACGCAGGAGTCGCAGCGACGGATACCAGGTCAGATTACTCTGGCGACTTGGAAGCGAATATGCGCGATACGTATGGAAGCTCTTGGGAACTGAACTCTACTGGGGCTGCTGTTTGTTCAGCTGCTGGCTTGGGGTTTGGGCTTGGCGGTGGATCCTCGACAGGCTTGCTTGGGAATAATTCGATAATGGGGTCTTGGTCTGCTGGAGGTCGTGATGGGAACGTTTATCCGGAGATCTGTCCTGTGACTGGAAGCCTCCATGATGGATATCAGGAGAACGCGCTGTTCCCTGGACCTACTCTGCGACTAGTGACGCCTTCGATGTCTGGTCAGTCTACCCTTTGGCGATCATGATTGTTCTTACCAGCTCTGGTGTATGGTCGACTACGTTTTTCCTAATGGTCAGTATGGCATCAGTTTTGACAACTCGGTCCCACAGCTCTGGTTTCCTTCATTAGCTCGTGTGCTCACTTGATGACGACGCAACTGCTGTTCAATCTGTGACCTCGACATGGATTTTCGATCCTCTTTCTCACGGTCTGTTCTTGGTAATTTGTTCGACTAACTCGAGCAAACCTGGTTCGTTGCCCGTCTGCTATTGGGTGAGTGCTTCCACTGGTATCTCCGCTGATAGATCAGCGTCTAGATGTCGATGTTGTGGCTAACCATGAAGGGGCTGTGGTATGTGTGAGTTCTCTTCGTATACTTCAGTTTAACACAGGAGTTAACAGCGAACTAGGAACGGGCCGAGCTCAAACCAACCACGTTTATCTCCTTTCTTGGTACACTCTCCCTACTCTGCCTGCCCGGCATCCACGATTGTGTACGGCAGCTTGAATATATGCATTCACATATTCCTATCCGCGCGAATTTTGGCAAATCCGCGCCTCCGGCGTTTTCCAGTGCTCCTCCCAGTATTTAAGGCGGAAGTTGAGGCCTGCTTTCACTCATCTCAACAGCAAGCTTCATTCTCTCCTCTACACAACAATATGCGCCCTTTCACCCTTCGTCTTCCTGCTTTCATGGCGAATCGTCAAATCCGCTTCGAAGTACCAGAAGCGGTTTACGGACTGGACATGGAAGCAGGGAATGACTGCAGCGTGAGACCCATCGTCGACCCGGTCGTCGCATTCTCTCATCGCAGGATCGCTCGTGATTCACATTGTCTAGATCTCGCTCTTATTGAGCTCAATACAAGACAAGGAAAACAACACAGGCAACGCTCGGCAATTCATACCTTGGAAGGTGAATCGCGTTCTTTAGCGTCAAACAAGGGCGCCGCCATTGACCATCCCTTGTATTCAGGAGATTCCGTTGGCAGCCGATGGGGAAAGGATAAACCCATACAATGACAGTGTCGACATTGCGTTTGATGCGTCGTGAGCACGGTCCAGGCTTCAGCAACATTCGGATCGCGTGCTTATTGTCTGTCGGCAGGATCCATGTTGGCCTGGAGACCAGCTCACGGCAAGACACAGACTATGACATGGTGCTACGAGTGAGTTGTAGTCGTGGTATCTTCCTCTTTCTCTCTGACTCCCACTGTCTCCGTTCCCGCTCTCTCTCTCATCTTTCTCCTGTTATCGGTGTTTCATAAATCTGTCCAGGCTGGACAATGTCTAGCAATCGAACGAACAAGGAACGGCGATGCAATGGTGCCCGATGGGCAAACGAATAGCAAGCTCGTCCAAATCACCAACCGCACCCGTAATATTGCACATCTCGTCCTCGGTGAGTCGCTCAATAGCATCTTTGGTTCACGTTGCTGATGAGCACCAGGCATATCTGACATCTTCAACACTGGTGATAAGGGACCACTGTTGAAGATCGAAGAATATAGCTTGGCGTGAGCGACCATTCATCATGCACCATATTCATACTGACATCAGGTTAGGTCTGATCAGTCTATACGGCTGTCACCCAAGCTATTAATGAGGGCGTACTACGTTGTCAGATCACCTGGTCAGTCTTCACACATAGTCCACCTTATCCTCGAGCAACATTAACACGACATGCAGGGTCTGTGGTGGCGAAATGCCGTCTGAAGGATGCAGAAGGCAAGGGCTGGAGTATCCCAGTCGATGAACTGAGTCCCGTAAGTCGTCCAGCAGTCTCTATCATACTGTAATGCTCAAATGATGAACGACCTTTGAAAGGATGTCCGCACGACATTCGTCATCTCCAACACCACGGTCTTCCAGCAGACCATAATCGACACCCTTGCTTCCAGACCCTCAACTTCGGCGACACCTTCCGACACCTCCTACTATTCGCGCACGCGTCCCAGTCGACAGGGATCCATCCGGTCGGACACTAGCTCCGTGAGACATACGGATTCGTCGGGCTCCGTGATGACTGTTAGTGGTACACGGTCGCAGGTCACAACGCACACGTCTACTACGCCTCCAGGATTGTCTACCCCTGGCAGACGACATGCGGGCTCTGTAACGTCGCCGCCGCCGTTGCCGTCGTCGACGGTCCGGCCATCGAGCCCAGCAAGCGATGCCGCCGCAGGTTCCCGTCGTCCTTTTGACATCACCATCGACATCCAAACGACACCCTCACTCCCGGATCTAGAGTCCAGGCAGGCAATCATGGCCCAGGCGCATGGCGATAGACTGGACTACAATGACGACCGGATAGCGAAGTTGGAGAATGGGGTGGCATGTTGGAAGGTGGATATGGATCGTAAATTCGGGCGTCGCGACGGGGAAAGGCGACGTCGAGGATAGGACTCGAGCTTGGGCCGCGGGCCATCTGTTTGTTCACATTCTTATATCTCTCGGAATCTTTGCCATCATCATTCATCTCTGCATCCATCATATCCCACATTTCTTGTCACCATCATTCTCCAGCATTCTCCTTTGTCACCCCATCTTCGTTCTCATCTTCGTTGCCATCATCGCATACACCTTGCAAGCATTTGACTCGTTGTCTCGCATACTTGTAGCCTTAATAGTTAAATCCTTATAGCTATCAGATTTCATATTCAATACTGCATTCAAAACACATAAAACGGATATACAACGCATAAGCATGTCATTACTGTGACATTGCTCGGAATATCTGGTACCCATTGATGCTACGTCATCGATATCACAGTCCTGCGCACACAGCGGTCACGATTCTCTTGATCGCGTCAGTAGTCGCCTGCGTGCTGTGAGGCTGACCCACGGGGGAACAGTGCAAGAAAAAGACAGGCGTGGGTGTCTCCCCGTCTACCGCGTGCCGCTGGGCCTCAGCAAGAGAACAATAGTAGATGAAATCGCAGAGGTAACGACCAGCGTCGATAGAAACGAAAGAAGGCTGAAGATGACAATAAGCATGCGACGAAGTTGGATCGCTGATTATTCTGTCCTTACTGACCTCAGCACCCGCCTCCTTCAGATTCTTCAACAACCCATCAACATCCACTTGGGAGTGGAGTTCCCCCGGGAAGGACTCGTACCCGTCCGCAAATCCTCGCGTGGGCGTCGTCGATGGTGTCTCTGCAGATCCCTTCTCTCCCTGCGACTGGAGCACCTCCGGCGCAAGCTTCCCAAGGGCATCTGGTTTGAGATAACCTGTCTTGTGCGCCAGCTTCTCGAGGCGATGTCCCGTCGGGGCCACCCCCACGTGCATGATAAAGTCGTATCCCTTCTCCGGAGGCGGCGGGATGGCGTAGGATGGGTCATCTGGGACTGGGACGACCGGTGGGCTTTTGTGGAGACCTGGCACATGGGACAAGACGGCGTCGTATGAGGTGGCTATCTCGACTGCGGTTATGTGGATCTGCTGCGGTGAGCTGGGAGGACTCTCCACCGGTTTGTCGTTGTGTGAGACTGCTACTGTCGGTGATTGGGAGTAGAGTATGGTGTTGTGAAGAGCTCGAACGGCGAGCCAAGACGGATTCACGGCCTTGTAGATTGAAAACGGCTACGTTCACGTTCACGTTAATGATCGATCAGCGTGAGACATCAGCTAAACGATCGACGCACCCCGAAACCCGTAATCAATACACGAATGGCATTGGAATCAAGCTCTTGAGACTGAGGAAGAACAGGCATGGTGAAGACTAGGACAAAATCGATGCAGTCAAGTTTCGAGGATGATGGCTGATTACTATCGTTGGATCCTTGTTCGAGTCCGAGTCACTGCAGCGAAAGTTTGATCGAGATAAGTAACTTGGACAGAGATAAATCTAAGTTGCGACAAGGTGAGCCGCTATCCCCAGAGCATATTGTTTGTCTTAGAGACTGCTGACGATTGGCTGATGATCCTAACACATCTTCGCAGGCGTTCCTACACTCAGGCTGTATTCTTGTCGCAATTTGTTCCCGAATTTTAAATGAATATAACGTTCGTGACAAAAAGGCTTGTGGGTTGCATAATCCTTGCCGGCGCCAATGCCATAAGGTTTGTCTAAATTGCGAGTTGAATTTTTGAATCGCACATGAGCCTTATGGCCGTTATAAGGCCTTGTACATCCTTACAAGATGGTCCCCAATTTGCCGATGTAAATCATGCATTATCTATGTCCACCTTGTTGCTCATCGTAATTTTAGTGACCGCCCTTCCCGAAGTACTATTCGAGATATTCGAGAGATTCGAGACTGCAGCTTGTAAAGCCTCGAAGCTGACACCTCAGTTCTCCAAACCAACGAAAGGATTGGGCCTCGATTTTGATGTTTTCGGCGAGTGGCCATTTTAGAGAGTGATCTAAGAAGAACACCGATGAAGTTGTCATTACCAAAATTTGTATACATTCTTTCGACATCCCGTCGTCTTTGCCTACGTACTGACGGACACGCTAAAGTTCTCGATCACCAAATCGGCGGTGCCGACGAAGGGCTCCGTGCCGGTTTGAATAGCTTGTAAGTACTGAATTCGCGATTTTTTGCGTCAGTCGTACGCTGCGTTCCAGAAAGCGAGGCATACACACCTGAGTAGCGGCCACACCTTCGTTAGAGATCAAGTACTCTGCAAGAATACGATGAGAACGTGTAACCAGCTGATAGTAAAGCGATCGGGGCTCACCGAAGAAGTCCTTGAGGTCGACTTCAAAGTCTGTGAGATCGCCGTTGGCACTGACGAAGGACAACACGGTCCAGTTGGAGTTGGGTCCACGCCACAAATTCCATGAGTGTCCAGCTACTTCAATGTTGCTGACGATCTGCGAGCCGACGGGTTGAATACTGCAGGATGAAGTTCTATCATCAACTAGAAGTCCAGGTACGACGATTTATACATACCCTCCTTTACCCGAGAGCCAGATCATGCTGGAAAATAAAGACAGCGATCAGATCAATTCGCTACAGGATAGAGCCAGGAAATACCAACATTTCGTAGGACGACGCAGAGCTGGCAGGAGTCCCAGACGACGCCTCGCCAAACCAGATGTCGTAGCTTGCAAGGAATATGAGCAACCTACGAACAAAATTTTACCAAGAACTTACGATACATCGGCCCTGATGTTGCTCGAAATAGTATTGTATTGCCATTGCCAACTCGTCGGCGCAGCCGTGATGGCAGAAAGCTGCATGCCCTTGGCCGAGTTGTGAAGCACATTGGCATCTGCATGAGTCGTTCCGTTCATTCAGAGCAATAACTCGACGAGAAACACAGGGAAAGCATACATGTCTTGACATTGTTGGGACCGTTGGCCCACGTCCAGCTCGTGCTCCAGGAGATAGAGTTACCACTAGCACTCAACAACGTCGAGTTCTGCGAGCCCACGCCGGCGGCTAGTACGTTCAATCAGGATTGGAATCTAAGCGCAGAAAGTATGTGAACTCACATGTACCCCATTGGTTCTGGCACAATGTGAATGCACCAGCAGTTGCACAGGTAAATGCACCAGTGAGAGTGATCGGAGTGCTCTGTGCAAAGGTAGTAGAAGCAAGCGCGAGAGCTAGAGCGGTGAGTCCGAGGAGCTGCATGTTGGGTCTCGTTGATCCTGCTCTCTGTACGAACGATCTATGGGTTTTATACCAATGCCTAAGCGTAAGAGAAGACCTCAGATGATCTTGGTCTCGAGCTTTGACGCGAGGATTAGCCAGGCGAAGAATTCTTGATCATACAGACTCGTTTGAAAGTCTCCTCAAGTGGTGAAAGAGACGGCTAATCCAAGGACTAAAACAATTACGTCTTGCATCCCAATTGAACCACGGCAAGACGAGAACAGCTTAACGTACCGAAGAACGGCCGTCATTGTACCGGAGTACACCTTGCCAACAGGAACCGCTCCACTTGTTCATAGGAATCGCAGAAGCGAAAGCTTGTCATTTGACAATCAAAATCGACACTTCGAGAATGAAGAACTGAACGTATGATGAGACGTCGACCCTAACCTGTGAAACTCTATTAACATAAGACCACTCACCTGAGCATCTCTTCCACAAGGACTGTTCACATGTGATTCGCATGTGATGTTATTTTTCGTTTACAGTGTGCTACCGGTGTCAGACGATCTGCCTGTCAGGGTTGCAGCCAATAACTCGTCGCGTCTCTGCAGCAGCAGACCACAACTTGTAGATTCCAAAAACAAGATGTTCATATTCCAAATGGGCTGTTCGTTTACCGAGATGATGAGGGTCATGAGCAAGAGACATTCGGGCGATACCGACGATTACGGTCATACATACGCACACACTGGGCTCTTAGAAACCACCATCATCCATCGCTGTATTCACAGAATCCTTTCATCTTGTAGCTTAAAGAGCCTCTCTCAACAGTGACGTGTATCATGGATGCAAGATTGCGCCGTGTAAACAAGGAAATCTCAGGTGAAGCCTCCCATCACTAGCGCTGTGCTACTGTGGCTGAACATTGAAAACTTTACACAGATTGTAAGAATGACAAGACATCCAACATATCCGTAGAGCTGGTGGACAACTCCCCGTTCCATCTGATAGGATCTTTCCTGGGTCCGGAGGAAACACCCTATGAAGGTGGCCACTTTCAGGTCGTGCGTAACTGTAATCCTTGCTACTCACGACTCAAGTTCTAACCGTCTACGTTGACATCCAGGACATCATCATCCCCGATTCATATCCTTTCCAGCCTGTCAAGATGAAGTTCATCACGAAGCTCTACCATCCGAACGTCTCCAGTGCCTCCGGCGCGATCTGCCTAGACATCCTCAAGGACGCCTGGTCTCCTGTCCTCACTCTCAAATCCACCCTCATCTCGCTTCAATCGCTGTTGTGCTCGCCGGAACCGAACGATCCCCAGGATGCGGAGGTCGCGAAGCACTACATGACGAGTCGCGCGAGCTTTGAAGAGACTGCACGATACTGGACACACATCTACGCAGGGGGGCCAGGGAAGGATGGGAAGAAGAGTGGAAAGACGGGGGACTCGAGGGATGAGGTCGCGATGGCGGGGCTGGACAAGGCGCATGTGGACAAGTTCGAGGCGTTGGGCTTTGAACGCAGTAAAGTGGTACGTGCACCTTGTGGTGCCACAATCATCGTCCGCTCACAACCAAAACCATTCAGATCGATGTTCTGCGACGGCTAAATTACCGCGGGGCGAATGTAGCAAAGCTCAACGACGATAGAATCGTTGAGGAACTATTGAAATGAGATTTTCAGTCGTGTACTTTTCTCTTGTGTATTATGTTTTGTATACTCCTTTCTTGGGAACTTTTGTATCGCGCATCTTGCTTCCTTGAGCCCGTTCACGGTGATGACTCTTTGCTCCGAGATTTCTCGTGCATCTCATGAGAATCAGAGCCTGCCTCATCCAGAGTCTCCCAGGTTCGGGCCAGACGGTGTCGACGTACCGGTCGAGCCTTGAGAAAGGCAAACTTATGTTTCAAATAAACTCGGCGATCATGAACTATCCTTTCGACCACCACCTCAACACCCCTCATCCGAAAACATGTCTACGAAACCAATGCGCCAGCAGGTGGAAGAGTACATCGTAGAACTACAGGATACTATTGTCGGTGCGTTCGAGAAACTCGATCCCAACGCAGGTCATTTCAAGCGAGATTCCTGGATCCGTGCTCAAGGCGGACGGGGCGAGTCTTGCGTATTCCCTCCCTCCTCCTCCTCTACCGACACCAACGCATCGAACGCGACATCCGTCCTCGAGAAGGCTGGTGTCAACATCTCAGTGGTCCATGGACTCTTGCCGCCAGCCGCGATCAGGCAGATGAAGGCGGACCACTCGACCATACCCACCGCCGACGCAGAGAAAAGCATGCCGTTCTTTGCAGCAGGCCTGAGCCTCGTCGTGCATCCACGCAACCCCCATGCTCCGACTGTGCACGCCAACTACCGCTATTTTGAGGTGACGGATCCGGACGAGGTGGACGCGAAGGGAGATCACAAAGTGGTAGCATGGTGGTTTGGTGGCGGATCGGACCTCACTCCCTCCTACCTCTACGACGACGACGCTACACACTTCCACAAAACGTTGAAAGAGGCTTGCGACAAGCATGGTAGCGGGCTGTACGCGCCGTTCAAAAAGTGGTGCGACGAGTACTTCTACATCCCACATCGCAGCGAATCGCGGGGGATCGGCGGTCTCTTCTTCGACGATCTCTGTGACGCGCCGCACAAGAAGCTGGCTGAGGAAGTTGAGAAGGGCACAGCTGATCCAGGACGTCCGCGGACCCCAGACGAGATCTTTGCATTCATCAAGGCCACCGGCGACGCCTTCGTGCCTTCTTACCTTCCCATTCTAGTGAAGCGGGCGGCGGCACCGAGTACGGAGCATGAGAGGCGGTGGCAGCTGTTGAGGCGGGGTCGATACGTCGAGTTCAACCTCGTCTACGACCGCGGGACGAAGTTCGGGTTGGCGACGCCCGGGGCGAGGATTGAGAGTATTCTGATGAGCCTTCCAGAGGTCGCGAGGTGGGAGTACATGAGCGATATGGGCGAGGACGAAGAGAGCAGAGAGGGGCAACTATTGAAAGTCTTGAAGAGTCCACGAGCATGGCTTTAGATGCTAGCGTAAGATATAGAAGAAAGAAATGTCATAAATGTAACTATAAAATACAACAGGTTCGCCACTGTACGCGATTCAGTACTCCGCACACGAAATCTACTGAGATTCGGACGGGTGTGCAGCCATACGAATCATTGGCTCCGCATTCACAATGTCCTCGGACAAAATGTCGCGGCCCAGATATCGGGTATACCGCGGAACGAATACGATTGTGTCGTAGTCGTCCATACTCCAACGGCATCGCATCTCGTTCTGATTGACAATAGCGACCACCAGCGGGACGTGCGATACAGCTCCATCTCTGAGAGTAAATAATCAGGTCAGCCGGGTGCGTCGAGAGTACATTGACAGGGAGACTCACTGGTATCCAAATGAAGACACTGTACCCTCACCGGAGAACATCCTTACGCTGGCCCTCTCCGACCCCTCCTCGATACCCATGTCCGCGACCAGGTGGTTCGTGACTGATATACCTCTCGGCCCACTATGGTCGAAAGGGACCTTGGCCTTCCAACTCAAGGCACCGCGATAGACATTCGTGTCTCCCGTGATCTTCCACGCCTGCAGCTGCCAATCGGACGAGGCGTCATACACGATGTAAAGCACCTCTGTTCCATGGGTAGAGTAAGAGCCTAACCAGATGCCAACGAGCGTTCGCGGGTCCCAGGTGTGTGCGTCGGCCACGACTGATGTGATGGAACGGAGAGGATAGTAATTTAGTTGAGTGCGAGCAATGAGTGACGAGGTTATAGTTCCTCTGATCGGTCTGAGAAGTACGAGAGAGTGTTCGGTAGGGACAGAAATGCCCAGGGGAGCGGGGAGGTAAAGCAAGTTTCCTCGCCGGTTATGGGCGGATTCGTCCAAGGGAGGTTGGTGTTGCTGTTTCAAACCTGGAAGACCTCTGTCTGTATCAACCCATTGACTGTGCGGAGGCGGAAAGATGGGATGCAATGAGGCAAACTCTTGGATTACTCCGGCTTGGAGTTCTCTGAAGAGAACATAGCATACTTGATTATGAGGTTTGAAAAGCTGGACGGGTGAAAACGCATCGTCACCAAAGCGCGTGAGACGATGTGTCGTAGGCAATTGAGAGGCTGGGGGTGGAAGCAGCTCGATGCGTAGGACCTCGCGGTAGCGTGGATTTGTGGGTGAGCCCGACGGGTTTATGATGGTTAAGAAACTGTTGACTCCCCTCGGGAAATCCCAGACCTCACCAACAATACCCTCCCAGCCAACTTTCTTCGACTCCAGCACGAGCCGGAATTCAATGACACGCCCTTGAAACGGTGCATCACTGGCCCAAAGCCCTAGCAAAGGGCCATACGTGTGCAGCAGCTCCGAGTAGACGGTAAAGAATGCAGTGTGATTGTGGAATCCAGAGGAAGGAAGGTCCCGCACGCCAAATCGGGAGCAGAGTTCGAACCAGATAGACTCGTTGTTCACTAGAGGGCGGTAGGATTTGCATGTACTCAGGAAACTGACGATGTCGTTTCCGGAAGCATATTTGAAAATCTGGAGTAGCAATTCGACAGGAACTGAGGAGAGGCCGTGCGATCCTAAGTTCACTGGCACTGTTGAGACATCGTCATCGTGAAATGCCATATCCGCAGGACCTGATAGTCAATTGATCAGGTCAAACTGGAGTACAACCTGCTGATAAACATTACCTACCAGTACCACCAGTGTATTCTCCTCGTGTGGGATGATACTAAACAGTCAAGCAGCACAGCGCGTGATATTAGATAAGATAATCTCAGCGATCGGGTTCTGTGGGTTTGAGAGTGTCAGAGGTCCTACTATCCTAATTCGGATACGAGCCTCCGATCACCATAAACGTGGACGGTCGCCGAAAGCGGTGGTCGAGACGTTAAACTCTTCACTCGACCATCAGCATCTTAACTTATAACTTTTTCGTCTTCAGCAATGGCAGATCCCACGAAAGCAGAGACCGAAGCCGTCTTCAAAGTTCTGAAGGGTCAGAAAGGAAACAAAGTAAGCAGATTGACGTAGACCGGTTGCGGCACTGATCATGCTTTCAGACGTGCTTTGACTGTCAGGCTCGCAATCCGACATGGTCGAGCGTCACATTCGGTGTATACATATGCCTGGACTGCTCAAGTGTGCACAGAAATATGGGCGTACACATCAGTTTCGTCCGGTGCGTGTTCCTGACTTTCTGACCGGACAACTTGAACTAACGACGAGAAACCTGCAGGTCGACCAATTTGGATAGCTGGCAGTTGAATCAACTGAGGATAATGAAACTTGGAGGAAATCAATCTGCGCTCGACTTCTTCAACAAGCACGGCGGATCGACGTTACTCGGCGATTCCGACACCAAGAAGAAGTATTCTAGTCGCGTAGCTGAGCTGTACAAGGAGGAGTTGGCGAAGCGCGTAAAGGAGGATATTGCCAAGTGCGTTCCGTTACTCCATGTAGATTGAACGGTACTTACACTTCCCTCGCTAGATTTCCAGCCAAGATCGTCGTGGATGGTGTCGCCGAAACACCCACTGCCTCACCTGCAAGCGGTGCAGACGAAGATTTCTTCTCTTCGTGGGACAAGCCCGCTTCAAAACCTGCTTCCAAAGCACCCTCTCCCTCCGCTACCCCACCACCCATCATTGGTCGCTCGGCCTCCGCTCCGCGTACCGTCAGCTCTTCCTCCCTCCGCTCCAACTCCTCGATGGGCACTGGTGCCTCCCGGCCCGCGTCCAAACTCGGCGCCTCACGGCTTAACTCCTCTGCTAGCCCGACTACATCTACGGCTGGAAACGCAGGTACTGCCGGGGCAGGGCCCAAGAAATCGAAGCTGGGTGGTCTTGGTGCCAAGAAAGCGGCCGCACCGATTGACTTTGCTGAGGCGGAGCGGAAAGCTGTTGAGGAAGCGGAGAGAATCAAACAGTTGGGTTACGACAGACAGAAGGAGCAGGAGGAAGAGAAGAAACGTGCTGCGGAGCCGATGTCGCCTGTTGCTATCAGCAAGGTTTCCAGTCCCGTTGTGAGCACTGCTTCCAAGAGCTCAACGCCAGTGGATACCCGGCCAAAGGGTAGTGCTCAGGATATGGAGAGGTTGGGCATGGGCATGAAGAGACTGGGCTTCGGTTCTGTGCCGGTTGCGGAATCGGCGCGGAGGTGCGTTCTTTTGATCTCGTTAGATGACAAAGACGTCTGACCGTCCGCTTCAGCGCGGCCAACGACGTGGACGTGCCTACCACGGCTCGGGACAAATTCGGAGGCCAGAGAGCCATCTCGTCCGACCAATACTTCGGACGCGGCACATACGACCCCGTGGCTACCAACGAGGCGCAGAACCGACTACAGAACTTCCAAGGCGCATCATCGATTTCATCTAACCAATACTTCGGCAGGGAAGAGGAAGAAGATATGGGCGGCATGGGAGGTGGACCTGATGGTGGTTTGCTGGGAGACGGAACTCTCGCGGGTCTTGAAGTTGCTGCGCGGGACGCGATGCAGAGAGTGCTTGCTAATCCCGACGTGCAGACTGCAGCTGATAATATTCGTGCCGGTGCCATGAAGGTGTGTTTTCCGATGTGTCGGGTTGTTGGTATACGATCAGTTGACATGTTGCACCCAGCTTTCAGACTATTTGGCTCAGATGTCCGAACGTTGATAGAACATCGCTACATTTTGATTTTTGTATCATGGCTTTCGGATTCAGTGATACATGGGGTTATCTTTCGATCTTTCTCTCCTTTGGCAGCTACCATGTGGTGAGAATGTCAAGATTCATGAGCAGCTTCTTCAAGAGATGCCGTCTCAACCTTGTAGGTGATGCATGCCACTACCTCACATGTCCATATCGCTGAACACGAGGTGAACCGGGGTCTATAGGTACATGAATCGTGCGTGTATTAAGTGTGCTCTGGAGTATCAGCCACACCAGTAACTTGATTTCGCATGCTTCTACGAGGCATGCTGTGGCCTCGCTGAATACTCGCACTTACCTGCTGACTTCTACCTTGTCTGTAGCAAGAATGTTCTTCTCCTACTCTACAGTCTTCTTTCCTTCCACAATCTGCAAACACGTTCGACAATGTCAGGAACACTGTCGCCCCCCGTTCCCAGGCCTCTGAGCCTCAGCCCAGGCGGCACTCGCCCGCTCAGTCCCCTCCGAAGCATAGCTCGCCAGAGCCACTCAAGTGTCCAAAGCTGGATTTCTCACCTTGCGTCCACTGGTCCGCCACCTATGTCGTCCACACCGAAGCCTATTCCATTGACGATGCCCACACCTGCGGACCCCGATGGCTCGCCAACACCTACTGTCAAGTCGATGAGTGGGAGCGAGCGTAGCCATCAGCCGTTGAAAGGCCTCAATGACAAGGGGTACGAGAGCGTCTTGAAGCTGCATGTGCCGGAGTGGCCGGCGGATGGTGGAGAGAAGGGTGAAGACGAAACCCAAGAGGAGATACCGAATATACCAACGGAAGCCGACTCTGGCTCGCGCAGGAGTAAAGCGCGAAGCTTCGTCGGCGGGTTCGTCACGAGCCTTCGCAGCATCCCGCGTGCGGTGACTCACAGCTCGGTGTATGACCGGCGCACGTCTTCGGGGCGACAGTCTTCTCAGACAGACTCTCAATCGTTTGACGGACATGCGAATGCCGGACATCCGCAGTTGTGGTACAGAGGTCCGCCGCCGCCGCCGTTGGCCACTCTGGAACATGGTCAGTACAGGCATCGCGGGTATCCTCACGGTCACGCACCAGTCCAAATCCCAATCCTCCTCGCACACCCGCCACCACCGGGTATTCCACACTACGAACCTCGCCTGAGCACCATCGGATCGGAGTACTACTCCAAACAAGAATCAACTTCCTCGACCGGCGGGTCTATCAGTTCACGTCTTGGCGAGTTCCTCGGTGACCTGAACAGTCTCCCGTGGATCGCCCCGGGTCGAGTGGCGATCGACTATAGGCCTGGGGAGACGCCGAGGGCGCGGTCGACGAGGTCCGGGTCCAACGGGTCATGGTATAGCATCAACCCGCCCTCTACGCCATCGGATATCTCGAATCGGTGGAAGTACGTCCCGGAACCGTGGTTCCCACCTACCCAGCTCCCTCCAACTCAAGAACTCGATGAGGACGACGACGACGACGACGAGCGGATCGAAGGGTCGGACGCAACCGTGGAGAGGAGACTCCAAGACATGCAGGAAGCCCTGCAGGAGAAGACGCGCGATCTGGACAACATGCGTCAGGTCGTCGAGCACCAGAAGATGCACATCGCCGCGCTCGAGACGGAGATCGCGGAGCTGCGGGAGAGGCAGTCGCAGAACGAAGTGCGGAGATGGCGGAGCACATCGCGCAAGAGTTTGTCGGTGTATAGGAAGAGAGATAGTGTGAGGACGGTCACGTCGATGCGCAGACCGAACACCTCGATGTCGAGACCTGCTTCGTCGTTCTACGAGGATTGAGTATACGCGTAGTTGGCGCGTTTGTTTGTATGTTGAATCCCGGACTCGGAATTTTGTATTTGTCTGCTTTCTTATGAACTCGGAGTGCGATGTACGGCCAACGTCACATGTTCACCAGCAACCAGCGTTCGCATCAAGTTCGAGCAGGGACGTGGCAGCTGGTCCGCTCTTGGAATGCCGGATTTCCCACGCCGTGATTCACGTAGGACGTAGGGTGACTAGGGTCAATGCATGACATTCCGATTGACGGGAACTTTGATGTTCAGAAATTAGAATGGCCAACATACTTGTCTTCAACCACCTACGATGAGCTCGTTTCAACCGGGGAATCTCTTCAATGTCTCGGGCAAGGTTGTGCTCATAACTGGAGGGAGCAGGGGAATAGGGAAAATGGTGAGTACCTCCACAAAAGTCTCTAGCGACGAAAATTTGTTGACAATACATTACACCAGCTTGCCACAGGGTTTGTGAGCAACGGGGCCAAGGTAAGTCGATTCTTTGTTACCCTGAGCATGAGAGCTTGAGCTGTCGTTCCCAGGTCTACATATCGTCGCGGTCTTCGAAGGACTGTGAGGCAACGGCACAAGAGCTAAATGCTATCGGTGCAGGGACATGTGTATCAGTCCCAGCAGATATGTCTAAATACTCGGAGGTAGAACGACTCGCCAAGGAGATTTCAGCGAAGGAGAAAGCCCTGCATGTCCTCGTGAACAACGCAGGCGCTGCTTGGGGTGATGGTATTGATGAGTACCCTGTCTGTCTTCCTGAGTCTGAGAATATGTGGCTCGGCACTTACTTGAATTTCAGGACGCCGCTTTCACCAAGCTGCTGACGCTGAATGTGCAGCGAGTGTTCAACCTGACCCAGCTATGCCTACCATTGCTCCGTGCGGCTGCGGAACAGGGTGGCAAATCTGGTGATTCATACCTCGACCCTGCCCGAATTATCAACGTGAGCCTAAGGTCTCTTCGTTCTTCTGACGCATGCTGTGATTGACCTATTTCGCGATAGATTGGCTCTGTGGAAGGGTTAAGCATTCCTGCACACGAGACATATGCGTACTCCTCGTCCAAAGCAGCCTTGCATCAGCTGAGCAAGCATATGGCCTCACGCCTGGGACCCGAAGGTATCACGAGCAACACCATTGCATGCGGTGAGTCCTTTGACTATCCTGTAATTCCCCGTCTTCTGATACTTGAGATCCAGGGCCGTTCGAGAGCAAGAGTGAGTACTTCTCGCGTTGACCGTCGACTGCGATGATCTGACATGCAGATAGTGATGGCGCACACTCTCAAGAGCCTAGGCGACTTACTAATCTCTGCTAACCCATCGCGACGGATTGGTACTCCGGAAGATATCGTAGGCACCGCACTATACCTCAGTGGACGCTCTGGTGCATGGACGACTGGGACGACCGTTACCCTAGACGGCGGACTCCTGGTGTCCTCGAAGATGTAGTAAATATGTTCGTTATACTGTGGAATAGGATGTCATGAAAGCATCGCGCCGTTTAAAGCAGGCACACAGTGGCTAGTGTATAGTACCATAAGAAGTCACGGACAAAAGGAAATATCGAAGTGCAAATGGCTAAAGATACAGCTGATATCGACAGAGAATAAGGGATACATATGGTGAAATGAATTGCTAGCAACGTCATCAGTCTGGTCGCTCAGGATATCATACGAAGATAGCGGCGAGTGACTCACGGGTAAATTTAGATGTCCCTCCATAGAGTCTCTGCATTCGCGTCTCCGTCTACGACACAATAGTTGTCCGACATCTTCATCACGGTACGGTCGAAGTCGTGGACAAAGACCACCCGTGAGATCGAGGGGCAGTAGATGCGGAGTTCCAGCGTCAGTGCGCGGAGAGCAGCGGGATTCGTAGGCGCAGGCTCCCAGTCCGAGACCTCCACTTCGATGCACTGGAGTTTGTGAAGCCGCATGAGGGTACCGTAGAATGCTACACGCTGATTTGACGGCGAAAAAAGATGAGAGACATGACTCCGACGATAGAAAAGAAAAAGGCGGACCTCACGGCCTCCAACGGGAAGAACGAGCGTACCAAGATAGCGTAGATGATTTAAGTTAGCGAAGGTGTTAACGACAGTGTTGAGGAGCTCCATGGAAAAGTCTGGGGTATACGAGGCATCGGCGATGTCAAGGGTTCGCAGAGGCTTGCGTAGATTTCGCAACTTCGCGAAGAGGTCAGTCATCTCCTCCCGCTTTTCGAGGATCTGCGAGCGAGAGAAGCATGTCTTGAGGCGGGAGATAGGTCGGCCTGGGGAGAGCGTCGCAGCTGCTTCCATGAAAGTACATTCGAGTGTGGAAAGTTTAGGCAATGAGTGGACGTGTAAGGATGAAAGAGGGGTATCGGCAGAGGTTTCGCTTCGGAAATCTACGAGGTATAAGTCGGAGAGATGGGACTGGGTATTGAGGAAAGTGGAGAGATGGGCGTCCCATGTAAAGTCGCAATGGAAAGAACGGAGCTGGAAGACACAGCGGTCAAGGACCCACGCCTGGGAAGCCTCGTCTCCAGTGTCAATATAGAGATTGAGATGCCTCAGCTTGGAGGTTTCCTTCAGCGCATCGGCAATAGTGTCCCAATAATCGTCAGGCGTGGGGTCCATGGATTCGTCGCTGTCTGCAGATTCATCCTCCGCCAGGTGAATGGACAGCGCATCAACTAGGACTGCAAGGCGAGGTCTGTTGGAGAGAAGTCGGCATATAGAGGCAGTGCGGGTGTAGCCTCGGAGGTCCACAGTGTTGTATAGCTTTCGCTCTGCAACTTTTTGGAAGGCCTTGGACACACGACACAACGATGCGAGGTTCTCCCGGTCGGCCACATATTTGACTATTAGGCTATAGGTCTCCAAAGAGAGTTGCATAAGTTCCGTTCCGCCTGCTGCCCCCGAGTTATCAGTTGCCCGACTTGATGACCGAAAGTATGTACTATTCACCTGCTCTCGATTTCAAGCGGGGATGCTCCTAGAGAGCTGTGGTGGCCTGCAGACGGAAACATTAATCTGAATCGGCCCGCTAAATAGCACGTCCATTGTACTTACGGTTTCACAACAATGCGTCAGGAAATCTTTGTTTAATGTCCGCGCTAGATGATGAGAATTAGAAGTGCTGGACACGGTGAGACGACGATACCGCGTGAATAGCGCGATCACGTACGTATATCTGTCTGGCAGTGGCTGCAGTACCGGGGAGGGGGGGGGGTGTATCGTTGCAGGGGTAAATTGGATGGTCCTACACTTGCTGTAACCTGCGCAGCACGATGACGACTCGAAATTTATGGAATGTACCGCCACTTGGACCGCTGCTGAGATGAGAATGTGAGAATCCATTCCCTCCGAACAATTGAAACCCGGAGTAAACCCCTATAATGCATGCTCACCTACCTGTAGACCTTGCACACTTCAGCAAGGTTCAGGTGGAATATCGGGAGGAAGAGACTGAGAGTTGAATACTCGCCCAGAGCGAAACCCACGGGAGTCCCACGAACGCACCCATGAAAGAGACCTCACCAGTGTTGCTTTATCAAGCACGAAGATTCCAGCCTATCAGACTGTGACAACAAGGAACCATTTCGGATATCACAAGGAGGATCACCGGAGTAGCAGCAGTGTACGTTATGCCAAACTAATCTAACCTGTTTGTGGGGCCGTAAAGACCATCGAGCAGGATCCTCGCAAAATACTGTGCAACTTTCGTGCCTGTTGTGAACGTACATCCCGGGCAATGGTAGCGACATAGATCGTCGGTCTCGGGCGTCCTCGAGCACGTGGATATCGCAAGGGAACTTATTGTCATGCAATCGTCGCGTGTTGTGCACCACTTTGTCAGTAACTTCACATCGGGGACGAAGGGGAAACCGGGATCTGAGCGAGCGACTCCGGGGGTTTCTCCATGACAATCCATGTAAAGCAGAAGGATGCCAAAGGAACGAACAGAAAGCCTTAAGGAGACAGAATTTCTGGTAAGGAGTAAAACTCTTCCACGAAGGAGAAGTGAGCAACATAACGACATTGATGACACTGGCCTCACTCATGAAAGAACAGACGCGTCTCCCACGTTTTTGAGCATACCCAAGTTGCACGAGAAGCGCGGAGACGACATGTTAAAAAACCCCGAGGCTGATGCGCAGCCCAACTCAGCTCCTCCGCCGGGCACCGGAAAAGAGTGTTGTTTGCTGGACCGACCGAAGCAGCACGCCGGGTTGAGCGGAAGATTGCGGACGACCAATGACCTTCCGAAGCTTCAACCATTGGACAGTTCCGAGATAGCATATGCGACTGTCCTTCCAACTTCCTGATCATTGGATAAATTGTGAGAATACTGATACAATACCATCCCCGTACAAGACTGCTCGAAACCATAAACGAAACCTAAAGGGATCGAAGCGTGGTAGCCATCCCAGAAATGCTCGACTGCCACCGAGTGGAAACGTTCCACAGGTGAGAGTTCGAAGATCTTGATAATAGAACTGACGCCTGAGGAGGGCTATATAATTGATCCCAAGTATACCAGAAGCGGTACCGAGGCGGCTCACCTGAGATGCCGCGACCCTCCGAGTTGGCATGATGCAATGAGCGACATGCTCACTCTAGCTTCTCCAGCTCTTCCAAACGAGACAGGACAACGTCCTTACTTGTCTCCTCAATCTCCCCAGCCAGGAACACCTCGTCCAAAATGGCATAGACCTGAGGGAAAGCGTGAGTGCGCCACACAAGATACGTGGCACTATGCGGACCTTATAGAAGTTGAATACGAGATCAAGTTCGCATACATTATCGAAGAATGAATCTAGGCCTGGTTATTAGCAACAGTGGCTAGAACAAGAGTAGAGCCCACACACCGAGGACCTCTACAAAAAGATGAATGGCCTCCAGGTACGCCAGCTCGTTGTCATTCGCATCTACGCAGACACAAAAGAATAGTCCAGCATAGCGTCTGTATACCACTTTATGGTTACGGAACTGAATAGGATCATGTTAGCGACACTCAAGTACGGGCAATCCGGTGCTTACTTCGACGAAATTGGATTGGTATTTCTGGTCGCGAGGTGCGACTAACCTGTGGACTTCGCCTCTTAAACGGACCTGTGCTGCTCTCTGTGAACACGAAACAATACATTTGGACTCAACTAACCTTCTCGTCGTCGTCGTATGGCACATACCACTTGGAAAGTCGTGTCTTTCCTTGACGATTTTGAACGAGAATAAACCTGATCATGGTGGTAGTGAAACAAGTGAAGGGTCCCCGTTAGTCATCATGTTCACCGATCACAACTGTAGGCTGTAGCGACCAAATTGATAAGCGCTGAAACATAATCCTTTCGGGGTTTGAAAACTGTAAATAGATCCAACACCGATCTAACAAATATCAAAGACCCCGGGCCCTCGGCGTCGAGTCATCAAGAGATTCATCTTCATTCACTTCAGACCTCCGTATCTTTGTCGGTGGCAGATTCGCACCGTTTATAGTCTCGATGTCCTCATACAACCTGGGTGGCAATACGCCGTACAAGCCACAAAAAGGTCCGTGAGTATTCCTTGAACTTTGTCGACTTGGCGCACCCTGCTCATCCTACAATTGTTTCAAATGTCCAGTTTTTCCCCAGACACGTTCAAGCCTCTTCTGGAGAAGCTTGTAAAGACTCCCGAGTACTTCTCTCCTTTAGACGTCAGTCTGGCGTTGGAGCATGTCTTCACCCTAGATGCCGTTCTCCCCGTACAAATTGGAGCTTTCCTCACCGCGCTGCACGTCAATCGTGTCGAAAGACGACCAGAATCTCTCGCAGCAGCTGCGGATGTCCTTCGATCCAGAGCATTGACCGCTGCCATTGAAGACGCAGACAAGGACTTCGTGGTTGACATCGTTGGGACCGGCGGAGACGGTCACAACACGTTCAATGTCAGCACGACAGCCGCGATTGTAGCTGCAGGGGCTGGCGCAAGAGTCATCAAAGTACGTCTTCGAAAGATTCCAAGGGTGATGACTAACATGCGAATATGTTGCTATTAGCATGGTAGTCGAGCATCCACTTCCTCGTCTGGCTCCGCCGACCTCCTTCAATCGCTTGGCTGCCTTTTCACCGCGCCTACTCCCGGCACTCCTCTTCCGATCGCCAAAGTACCGTTCACATTCATTCTCGCGCCTCATTACCACCCCGCACTGGCGATGCTTGCCCCCTACCGGAAAGCCCTTCCTTTTCGCACCATGTTCAACATCCTCGGGCCTCTGATCAACCCGGCCCGCCCCCGCGGAATGGTACTCGGTGTTGCTGAACCCGAATTGGGATACACCTTCGCTGTATCGCTTCGTAATGGCGGGGTCGAGCGTGCGCTCGTGGTATGCGGTGAGGAACGGCTGGACGAGGTCAGCTGTGCTGGAAACACATTCGCGTGGGAGCTCAAGGACGGCGAAATCACTGAATTCACACTGCATCCTGAGCAATTCGGATTGAAAGTCCACTCGTTGTCAGACGTTGCCGGTGGGACTCCAGAAGAGAACGCGAAGACGTTCAAGCTGCTGTTGAACTCTGGGGCTGATATCCCTGAGCGTTTGACTGCAGTGCTTCATTTCGTTCTGATGAACGCTGCCACTCTCCTGGTGGTCGCCGGAGTCGCAAAAGATTTCAAAGATGGTGTTCGCTTGGGCTTGGACAGCATCACCGCAGGGAAAGCTTGGGAGGCTTTGCGATTGTTCCGGGAAGCCGGCGCAGCCGCGGCCGCCAAATTGACGTGAAGGTGAATCCTACGTTGTATAGTCTTTCCAATACTGAAGCATGCAATCCTCCAGAACGAACGAATTTGCGGTGTAATATTAGAAGCATAGATCTCAACGGTATCCGCTACCAACCCATATCACAAATTGTAAGGCCCTTTCCCCTTGTACAACACAAAACGCGCCAGCTATTGCTGGGTCGTGAATACCAAGCCGCTATTCGCCTGACGTCATTTTCCGGCAATTGCCGTTACATCCGTTTTAAGCAGATTCTGTGCTTCAACAGCGCATTCTGCATTTCCGCCCTCCATATGTCCTTGCATCCGCATTGTCATTCAGATTTTGTATCCGACGCGTTTATTCCGTCATGGATAATGTTGGTATGTTCAGATCCCTGCACAAGGTGTGAACCCACCACTGATTTCACGCGGGTTCTCCAATTTGGCGGAGGCTCCCAATATGATGTGTGGCCTCCCAACTCTCAATTGACCATAATACAGGCTGTTCAACTTACTCACAAAATGCGACCATTGTTCTTCTTCGGGTCGCTCCCGACTGACCCCGACAATACCGCCGCGGCGCATGAGAAGTTCGGGCTGCGTACCACCTGACTAACGAGAAGAATGGACTGCACAGTTCAACCAAAAGTTGCATCCGCGATGACATGCATCTTCTGCGGAAAGAAGACTTCGGTCATCCGGTGAAGTCCTTGGCTCGAGTAGTATCCGCTGAGCACAGGTTCTCAGGACGCCCTTTGATTCCTAGGCGGATATGACGCACCTGTGCTCGATCCTCTTCTTCGCTAGGAATACCCAGGAAGATTGGTTTGGATGTGCTTCCGCACATCTCCAAAATTATGCCTCACTTCACGTATAAAAAGGCTCGTCCTTAGAGTAAGCAATTTTATCAAATCTACTGTCGTAGTCCCCACCTCATTACACACATACACACACACAACCAATCTCTCCGATCTATACCCAACCCTTCCTTCCTCATTCAACATGCGTACTTATACCTTCACCTCCTTCGTTGCTGCCGCCGCCCTTAGCAGTGTGTTCGTCGCCGCGGTACCGGTTTTCGTCGGCCAGGTCGAACGTCGGAGCTTCCGCACCTACAATGGTTTCAGCGGCGCCGGTGATGCTAGTGCGACATCTGGATCATCAGGCGATGTCAGCGGTGGAAATGTTGTCAACGATGGTGGTATTGGTGGTGTAACAAACGGCCCTGGTGCCAGTACGTCCCTTCCTTCGTCCAATTTCGATCTAGACTGATCTGACATACTTCAGACATTGGCGGCGGCGGTGGAACTACCACATCCGGAACAGCTGTCGGAGGTACCTTCGGCGGAGGTAGCGCTGTCTCTGGCGATGCTGGCGATGCTGAAGGTGGAGGGGTGTTCAACAGCGGCGAGACCATCACCAACACTGGTGCCGCAGCTAGTAAGTGCTACGTCTACCTTCCATGGCCCTTCCTTCGTCTGCTTATCGGTCGCAACAGACACAGGCGGAACGGGTGGCACTTCGACATCCGGCACCGCGTCAGGCGGAACTGGCTTCAGCGACTTCAACGGTTTCGACAAGCGTCAGTACGGCTCTTACGCCTCTTTCTCCCCTGACGGCTCGGCATCGTCTGGTAATACAGGCGACGTCAACGGCGGAAACGTCGTCGACAATGTTGATGATGATGGTTCGGACGGTAGTGACGATAATATGGCAGGGGATGGTGGAGAGACTGTTTCCGGAGATGCTGTTGCTGCACCAGGCTCTGGCGGCTCTGCCAACACCGGCAATGCAGGCAATGCGAATGGTGGCTCGGTTTTTAAGTTCGGCGGTAACATCGTCAATGGCGGTGCAAATGGTGGAACTAGTGAGCCTTGCATCATTATCTTCGTTTTGACATGGTCTAACCTCTTGATTAGACCAAGCTGGCAATGGTGGTCTTTCTGCGAGCGGTGATGCTATTGGTGCCAGCGCCGGATATTACTACGGCAACTGAATGTATCTAATTCTCGACTGTATTCTTTCGGACACAAAATATCTTTTCCGCGGCATAGCCAGGAACATTTATCTACTGCAGTGTAGATATATTATAATGTTGATCTTCGATCTTTATATTCGCGTACGAGTTAATTTATACATCCACGGACTTGAAGCATACCAATATTGCACCATTCTCATATATCGTGCCATGTCATGCCCCTCTGGCCTCATACTCGTTCAACAATCGACTTCGTTCTCGCAATCATGTTATACCATTGAGATAGAAGAATGAGCTTATGCGGAACAAGTCATAACTTGAACCCCAATGATGTCACTCAGCTCCTTGGTTCACGAGGATCCACTTCCCAAGCTGCGTCAATCTCCGCCTTACTCTGGAGGGAAAATTCGAGCGGTTTGGAAATGGGGAAGAACGGCTCGCCCAAGACCTCCAGCTGCTTCAGTCGCATCTGCGTAAGGGGCCTATTCTTGTTTACGCTGTACAGTTTGATTCTGTGACATGAGGAGGTAACGTGAAGGTCCCAGCTATAAAAGACACGCGATGAGACTCCTAAGGCGTCAAGCAATCGGAAGAACCGATTCGACGTACTTCCAAGCCGAACGGACGAATGTGGGCTCTGTGTTGTTTGAGGAATCCCATGTGCGGACTACGAACTCAAGCCAACCCTCGGCTTCGACTGGGAGGTCGACTTTCCACAGTCTCCAGGCATGATAATGCTGTCGCGTAGTCAGCAATGCTGTTCCAATACGCTGCTGCGAATGATGTACCTTCTCTGTCATATTCTTGGGTTCGACAGCATACCATACATGCCCGCTGGAATTGGTATCAATGGTTCTGTCTTGCTTTTACTTGAAAGGTTTTTACGCTCACCCATCGGGACTGACTTCGACCCTTTCAACCCAATTCCCGCCACCGCTATAGGACCAACCTTCCAAGTGAATATTTCCATCGTGGATAATGACTTCCTTATCACGCGGTGACATGATAGCGCTCCTATGGGCACATGTTCAGTCATTTCCAAATATTTAGGAGCGAACATGGTCTTACGACACGGGCATTTGACCGATGGAGAATCCATTGCTGATAAGCGAGTTGTGTTTGCCAATCTGCAACAGCGAGTCAATTGATAATCTGGGGTGAATGCCCTCCTACACACCTGCTGGTTATAATAGAGATACTCCGCACGTTGAACGGGACCATAACTCGGCACAGATAGTGCGTTGATCTTATACACCCATTTTGTGCTGCGTGCGCCGATATACCCAGAAACAACTACTCTGAGTGGCCCTCCATGAATCTTTGGGAGTGGTTTGCCGTTCATCTCCCAAGCGAGGAGAACCTCTTCATTCTGGCGAACTTTGCGGTAGGGGACTGACACAGCATAATTGAATACCTCCAATTTCCTACGCGTGAAAATGAGCACGAGACAACATAATTGACTCCGCGAAGACTCACTTGAAGTACGTGTCCGCTCCGATGAACTCCATATGCTGGCATTCAGGCTTGACACCTCCGCATGCGATTTTGAGGACCTTCTTCAATGGGACTCCTCGATAAACGGCGGTGCCGCTGAGGAATATGGTGTCAGTATATCACCTATCCTCGGCCAGCTCATGAGACACTAACATAGCGCCCTCTCCCCATGGAGCGTTGATCACTGGATATCAACATTCTTAGTCAAAATCATCTACGTAGCACAAGAAGCCTGGGACTTACGTTCATCCCCATCTCCAGGGTAGAGACCAATCTGCTCAGTACGTCTTGTGCCACTGCATTGAAGAGAGACAGTAAGTTCAGCTTGACTAGTGAATTGATCTCGTCAGTATGCGCATATCAAAGCGTTGCGAACGAACCACATACGGAAACTTGGTCGGATCCATAAGGTCCTTCAGGGTAAGCCTAACCGGCTTGTTTACCAGACCGCCAATTTCGAGATAGTATGCATCGCGGTCGATATCGGGGACACCGCCATGGTTTCGAATGCTGTTGACACCAAGGTATAAATAGAGGAACGACATGGAACCAGAATACGCACAAGTGATGTTTGTTGTCCGTGAGTTTACCCTCCATGATACGGTTGAAGCGTGTCTCTCCGTTGTACGGGAAATCGAGAACGTGCAACATGTCCTCCTTCTCTGTCTGCACCATATACCAGCTGAAATAGATGATGCTCTTCAGACCGAGTGCCTCATGATATTCCTTCCATCGGTGTCCGATAAGAATAGGGTTGGTCTTGGGCAGCGGATCGACTTGAAACTCTGTAAACCGGCATCAAGACGGCATGTTCAGACGTAGATGATCCACGTTGATCAACTAACTCACCAGGGATTAGTGTAAATTTCTTCGTCTTGAGGAGCTCATGAGCTATCTGTTTCCTGTCAGGGTAATCTTCCCATTCCACGAATCTGCGAGACGGTCAACCTCGGATCTCAAGACAAAATTTGGAACGAACGCACCCTCTCCATCCTGGCCTTTCCTCCGGAAAGAGTTCCTTCAGTGATTTCCCCCGAAACGTTGGGTTTGTATCTGTGGACATCGTAAATAGTCGTGGTCAGAGGGGAGGACCAGAAGGGTGCCTCCTGCCCATCGCTATATTTATGAGGGGCTACCCTTCTCATTCAACGGACCACAACGGGGTTTCCGTTCTAGACAAGAATCCCATATTTGACAGTTGAGAAGAAAGGAGACCATTCCAAAAAGAAAGAAAATAGATCCCGAACGACGGTACGTGGTCATAAGGAGCAGGAGGAGTCAACATGTCGTGAGACTTAGTGTCTACGGAAAATAAGTGGTCGGATGGCGAGTCTTGACTCTTGAGTATCATCTCATATTCAAGAAGTTTCTTGTGTCACTAGTACTGTGAAGGGCAAACTCATGGGGACCTACGGCCGCTGTGCTGTTCAACCGGAAATTGCCGATCGCAGTCCGGGGCCTATCGGGTTTCGTTCCCGCAGATACCCCTAGGGAAAGGCTCAGCCAGGTCCTAGGGTGAGGTGTACCTATAAGCTGAAGGGGAATCCGATTCCGACGTGAGGTCGTTCCGTCTTAAGCCGACATACACACCTGGCGAGCCATGAATTTGTCGAATGTGAACACTATCTAGAAGTAGAGCTGGTGCACAAGCTGGCTGTAGTTTGCGGATGACGAAGGTTCTAGCCCATCACACCAGGCTAACATGAATCCTGGAGGGTGTGAAATGTTTGCCCGTCCGTCAAGAATCACTCGGCCTGTTTACTCGCCCAGTTCGCGTACCGAGCGACAACGTCTGGGGTAATTTGCTTCTTCATCGCTTTTGCAGCAGAAATAAACGCCTCTTGAGGTACCTGCGACGACGATGTCAAAGATCATAAAATAGATTTAGGAAAGAGAAAATGAAGAATGCGCACGTGTGGAGCGTCGATATTCATCTTCATTGTTAATAACGCAGCCTCTTGACACAACGCTGTCATCTCAGCACCAGAGCAACCTTCGGCCTGTCATCACGGTATAAGCGTACTTCCGTCATGGATAATACGTCTGAACATACCAAATAAGCAATCTGAGGTATGTCCAAACCCAGTTCAACGCTCATCTTCTTGATACGAATACGGAGAATCTCTTCTCTGCCTGCTTGGTCTGGAGGACCAACGTACAGGATGCGATCCAATCGCCCGGGACGCATCAGTGCAGAGTCCTGTAGGAACGCGTCAGAATCAAGCACAGTGTTACGTAAATACTGTACGAGCGGCTTACAATGACATCTGGTCGATTGGTCGCAGCAACCACCGTGACTCCAAGCAACTCCTGAACCCCATCCATCTCATTCAGCAGACTGGTAAGGACACCATCGTGTGATCCTCCTGAGTCGGAATCCGAGCGCGAGGAAGCCAGTGCATCAATCTCGTCCTTTGAAACTGGTCGGCTGTGCGGTCTAACACGGTCATAACTGGAACTCACGAAGAATATGATAGACGGTGACGCTGTCCTGGCCTTCCTAAAGATCTCACGTACAGCTCGCTCAGATTCTCCGACGAATTTGTTCAGCAGCTGTGCGATGATGAGCACACTCGCCAAGGTAAGGTAATGAATGGGAAGCGCTTGACTGACCTCAGGACCCTTGACAGCGACGAAGTTGACACCACTTTCAGTTGCGCAAGCGCGGACCAGCAGAGTCTTACTACAACCAGGCGGTCCATACAAGAGTACACCCTTTGGAGACCGAACTCCAAGACGTTCAAAGGCTTCCGGATGCATAAGAGGCCATTCAATCATCTCGCGCAGTTTCTGGATGGTCTCGGCCTGGCCGCCAATGTCGGAATACCGTACCGGAACTGTGTCTAGGAAGACTGAGCGCAACGCGGAGGGACGAACGCTGGTAAGAGAAGTGAGTAAGTCCTGGAAAGTCAATCTCGGGCTGGTATCTTGATCGACAGAAGGTAGGTCCGAAGGTGGATCGGAGCTTTGTGAACTCAGCCAACGCTTTATTGCGACAGTTCCAGCTTCGCGAACAACTGCACTGAGATCGGCACCAACGTAGCCGTGTGCGCGAGCTGCGATCGACCGTATCTCGTCGAAGGAGAGCGTGTGAGGAGCCTTGCGCAAGAGGACGTTCAGGATAGAGTGACGCGCCTGGGCGTCGGGGACGCCTGCATGAATGGTTTGAGTTCTGACGAACCGGATATAGTGGACGGGGAGACATGGACTTGCCAATTTCGATTTCTCTGTCAAATCTGCCAGGTCGCCGTAGTGCTGGATCGATGGCATTCGGACGGTTAGTTGTCGCTACTACCACGACCCTGTCCTTCCCTCCCTCGGCGGTGTCATCTTCTACGCCGTCTAAAATCGTTAGCAGCTGCGCCACGACCCGCTTTTCGACTTCTCCACCGGGGCCATCTTCTCGCCGAGGACACAACGCGTCTACTTCGTCTAGAACGACTATACAAGGGCTCTTTGCCCGAGCTTCTGCAAAGACGTCCCGGAGCTTGGACTCAGTCTCGCCATGATAGGCTGACGATAATTCGGGCCCGTTGATGATGAGCACAGATGAATGGGTAGATGCGGCGATGGCGCGGGCCAAGTGTGTTTTGCCTGTACCTGGAGGACCATGCAGCAGGATCCCTCTAGGCGGTTTCAGTCCTGAGGAAGCACGTTGTCAGTATGGGGCGACGCGAATAGCTGGAACGACCGGACAGAAAAACCACATACCGAAGTGCAGGAATAACTCTGGGCGAGTTAGAGGTATCTCTATTAAATCGCGAACCTGGGCTATTTGCCTGTCCAGGCCTCCAACAGTACTGTACGCGTCTGTGCCAGCGCTTCGGGATACGAATGAACCTTCTGTTGTCTGTGGGACGTGTAAACATCGACGATCCAGAGCCAGTTCAGGTTGGTTGCGCTCACCTGCGGAAACGATTTTTTGGCATCGTCGTCTTTCGCGCAATCGACGATCGTGACCACTGTATCCCATCCAACAGTCCATAGATTGGATGACCGGTTTATGTGAAGCTTGACTAAATCCTCGGCCAAAGCATCAGATGGTTCACCGTCAACGTGACTATGTGTGGACGCAGACACAAATTTGAACCGCCGAAAGACGCCTTCATATGTGACATCTAGGGTTTGTGCGGCTGTCAAAAACTTGAGATGTACTGTCATATAATCCCATACATGAAGATTGGGCATCGGCGTCGACTTAAAGATAGAAAAGACATACCTAGAGCCTCTCTCACCAGGAGCGGTAGCCAGTCACGGCGTTTCCCTTTCTCCTGTTCTGCTATTTTCGATGTCGTAGCATTTTTCCGAGGCTCGTCAGAACTCAGAATCTCCTGCACACGAACACTCCTAGCCTCATGTGCTTGCTTCAAGGACGGTATTCCGGGTGGAAGTTTACCGCTACCGAGCGGGAAAATCTGAACTTTGTCGCCTTCCACGAGGCCTGCTGTCAAAGCCAGGGGGGATGAGACGAGAACGGCTGAATGTTTAATAGTCAGCACGAGGTCAAGCCCACGTTTGTGCAGATGGTGCGTATGGATGATTCGGACAAGGAAGTAGATATGGAAAATAGAAGACATACTCACAATCCTGAGAAATTTCTTGCGAGGGCCAGGCAATGCCCACCGCGAAGATCTGGTAGAATTGAATGATCAGCACCTGGTGAGCATCCACGATCACAAGCAGATGAATGCAGAAGAGGATGTGGAAGATGGGAGTGAGTGGTCCCATCGACATCTGATGTGTTCTCACCTTGGCCTGCCCTTCTTTTGCGTTATCCGCCTTTGATAAGGCCAATATGTCGCCTGAGCAGATTTTGGTGGAAGTGAGCACCCCAGTGCTGATGATAACGCGCCGCGCGGCACGCGATACGACGCCATCCGAGGCACTTGTAAGTCCCACTTTGAAGGTCCTGCTGGAAATTGTGGACATGTCTCTGTGAAACTGTGAATGGTCAGAGTGCTGTCCAGTGACGATTGTCAAGTCAGAAAACTGACGTACTTATGGTATGATACACAGTTTTCTCAACATATACCAGCATGTACAGAGACAATATGACGGATATCTGCCACAGAAGATCGACAAGCCGTGTAGCGAGGGTATCGGAAAGTCCGAGTCGACTACTCGGGATTGCACCGATTTTATGTACTGTCAACAACCAGAATAACATGAGAATAGGTCCATGCAAAGCAGAATGGCAAAACAATACCTCATACAAAGGAGGACTTCTGACGAGCCTCAATATTGTCGTGACTTCAACGTTGAGCCTGAGATTCTTGAGACCAAGCTGATCATACACGGGCGTCAGCGTTAACAGTTACTCAATTAGCGCTTAGGATAACGACTACTCTTACGCTATCGTCAACAACGTTTCCTCACCTCTCCATCCTTGTGAACAACCATAGGAGTGCCAATTATTTTGGTGGCATGTTGCTAGGAGGATATCTCAAGTTTGGCTTAATTCTGAGCTTGGGAACGCCTTTTACGCTTGGCAGGATCTTCAATGAGGAGTTCGACGAGACTTTGGCCCTTCGACCTCTGTTGGATGGAAGACTACTCTCGGCGTTCTCTTTCAAGACACTGCTTAGAGGCGCAACGCCAAGAGATCCAGGGAGTTTAGGTGTAGAAGATGAAAGTGAGTTTATCCTCCTTCTGACGAACGCAATGCTGAATTCTACCAGCACAACATTATACCCTTTTCCCTCTTGCTCTGGGCCAGATTCTGCGTGAATACGCTGTTACTGAAATGCATATGACCTTGAATGCTGGAAAGTGGGACTATGACCGCTGGGGGTTTCCGGAAGAGACTGGAGTGGGGACTGGAGCAGAGCTGTGGGCGTATATGGGCAACAGCACGGTCATAAGGTGCGTGTGTTACTTACGATTAGAAATGCATATGTCAATTTCGTAAAATATAGCATGGACGAGCGGTGGCAAGGCCTACGGAACGCACTCGCTGGACTTTTCTGTGCTTCGCTAGGCTCACTAGACGAGCAGCGTACCACGTCGCCATCCATGACTTTCCGACCGGAGGGATCCTTACCTCGGTGGTCTTCCGCTCATGAGCTTCGACATGCGACACTTCCGTCAGAGAACGTTTGCACGGAGAATTTAACACCTTTCCTGAAGCTCTTACCCTGTAAGGGGCTTTCAGGGATTGCAAGCTTACTCAACCCGCATCGGCTTTTCGACTCTGACTGGCACGGCTTAGGCGTACACGTTCGGTACGTGCATGATGAAGGCGTCGAGGTACGGCTGAGCTTCCAAGCCGTGTCGGATCCTGTCCGATATTCTCCCTCCGGCGTACGAGGTTTGAACCATTTCTTCTTGTGGCTAGTGATTGTACACAGTATACTAACGTGTAACCATAGATTGGTCTCTGGGGTCCATCTTCGGCCGCGCGGTTCAAACATCATGTCCTGTTGCTAGCACAAGCGTGGTCCGAGTGGCGCTCCCTTTTGAGAAACCGGCATTGATACGCCCCGAACCATCTGTCGTGTCTTCAGACCACGCCATCTTTAGTGTGTCTGACGGTTGGTCCTCGTTGTGCGTCTGCAGTGGTGCTCATGCTCACGAGACTCTCTTAGCGGCTAAACCGCTTGACATTTCAATGCAATGGCAAGAGGAGTTTAAGTTCATGCACCGTGAGTTCGGAACTTCTTACGCGCGTTCTGTCGATCTTGATTAAAGCCCTGTCGATAGCTCTGATGCCTCCCTCTCCACCGCTCACACCCATCAGTGTTCAGCGTACGTTGAAAGGTTCGATTCAGTCACAAGGACGCCTCTCGGTTGTGATTACGAACCATCTGCCGATCACCTTACAAACGAGCTACCTTGAGACCATGCCATGGCTGCTTCAGTTCTTCCTCCACTCGCTCCAAACATTCCACAATGGTGTTTCACGTGGTATGTCTATTCGATCACACTCTAACAATCTCTTGTGGAATCTTATTGATTCATGACCTGCCGACCCAGATGATCTTGTGTCTATAGTGTCCTACACGCCGCCTGTGCCGCATCTGCGCCCCACATTATTCCAAGCGTTATTGACACTCCCTCCGAAGGGCACGCTGCACCTCACCATGGATGTTATGAAACCTTTCCTGCGGTATACCGAACACCCACCTGACGCTGAACGCGGTTGGGATCTTCCACCTGCGGTATTCGTACCCTTGATCAGTGGCTCCGCTGAGGCAACTAACGACACCCACCGCGGAAACGTGGCTGGTCTTTACTCAAGAAATCAGTCACGTAGGATGTATACCTCCGTCTTACTGGTCGACCTTGCCACCCCGGACTTCAGCATGCCATACAACGTGATCATCATGAGCTGCACCCTCATCGCCCTCATATTCGGGAGCGTGTTCAATCTGTTGACACGAAAGTTCGTGGTCATACGCGTTAATCAGGACACCAAAGATGCTGTCGCAGCATCGGACGAGAGTAAATAGATCCTGCTCCGTCGCCTTATATGTTTATGTAGGTCCTCCGTTGCAGTGCAGTGCTTGAACGTTTCAATTGAAGCCTTCTGTAGGACCCTCTTTGAATGTCCTTGCATACTGTATTACCTGTACTAGGATCTGTGTCAAAGCGTTTTGACGGCCACGCTGCAGGGTACTACTATCTCCGGAGTGCCTATGCTGTGGCACATGACCGTCTCTGAGAGGCACTCAGCATTGCCATGCTCTCCGATCTCAGAACCCTCCAGCCACATATTCCATATCTTCTGACTAGCGTGTCCACGTCAAACTCACTGGGGACCGGCAGGGTTGCCTCAGTTGATGACTATTGATGACCGATATCTAGGTGCGAGCTAGATGCAGCTGTATCGCTGCTAGTTGGTGTTCGCTGGTGGCCTCAATTTCCCCGAAAACGTAGGTCGGCGCTATCACGAGGACAAGTCCAACGTGCCTCATCTAAGCTGGCGTGCCAGTCTTCCCACCCCCATCTACCGTTCTCAGGTGTTGTGGCGCTCCTCGAAAGCCGGGTATAACAGCTTGGATCAGGAACCCATAGCCACGATGTGAACACTATCTATCATCGGGTCGGCGTCCTATCTGGATCACCTCGGTCACGTACTTATGGCGAGAGCCTGCGAGCGCTGAGCGCTGACATCTACAGCTCTAGCGTAATACGGTCTTCATCCCGCAACTCCGGTACGAGAGGAATACGACGTGCGCATCCTTGTGATCTCATTCAGTCTCGGCGCCCACACATGTAAACCAAGAAGAAGCCTGCCACTCTCTGGAGCGCTGGATAATCCCATTCTGGGTGAGCTGAATATAGCATGTGTGAACACGATTTGACCCTACAGTTATTCAGAGCTCCACCCTGTTCAGTTTCCCTCGACATTTTGCAGCGGGTTTACATCAATTTATCGATGGCAAGGCTTCGCGGCCTTCTTCAGGAGCATCGATTAGATTACCAGTAAGATGCAGGGCGAAGGCGGCGACGGGCAATCTCTTGCGCGACCCGCTTGAGTGTCGCAAAACCAGATAACGGGTCTTTTTGTTTCCAAGTCGCCGCCGTTCCGCTCGTCCGACTAAGTCACTGCAACATAGCAAGGTATTTTGAGAATTATGCACAACATCAACGCAGCGGGGGACGACAGCAGCGACGTCATTCGACGCAATTTCGTTTTCATTTCGAGGAGCAGCCACTGAGTGGCGTTTTCCCCTTGGTCGGATTTGAAATTTCCTTTCACAGATATCTTAGTGGACTTCACCCATCGCGGGATGCTGACTCTTGATATCAGTGACAGAGTGCAGCTGAGTGCCAGCACAAGATAATTATAGAGAGCATATGGTGTGTATCCAAATACCTCTCTCCTTGAAGCTTGAAGAAGCTTGACCGAAATTCTATATAACTCACTGGGCAAGTACAATTGTAGAAAGGACGCTTCGTGTTTTACACTCGTCTCAGTCGTCTGTTTCCTTGTTTATGATGGTCGTCATCCCGCCAAAGTCGGGGAAATGTCGTGTTGCCAGATGGCTTGAAGATGGTTTAATTCAATTCTAAAGAGACTTGCCTCTTCCTGCCGCGGTAAGTCGCGAGATAGTGGAAAAAAAAACATACACGACGTGTAAGCGGACGCGGACAAGAGGTTCGATTCGGTCTCCTGAGATGGAACACTTCTGATGGCAAACGCCGTGCACCATACCTGACATCCATCGCCCATCTATACAAGCAGCTATACTAGTCCCAAACTTCCACCTTTCGAACGGGAACGAAGACGAGCGCATGCAGTCGGTGTTTGAACTTACTGAACATGCATATGGGCAACTTTTCAGAAGGATGTCGCGTCCCCAGCTCTTAGATATGATAAGTTCTGCGGAGTCGCGTGTTCCTTTGTCTTCTTCTGACATACATATCATCGACTCACGTAACGGGAGAGGCAAATATCCGCCTTCCGTCACCAACGGAAGCACCATCCGAAAGTGAGCACAACACTTGTCATTGTTTCGCGACTTTTTGTTTGTTGAGATGAACTTTCCCAATCAGACGACAGCATGTCACCATCACATGATATTCGCCCAACCCTGTTCCGCCAACGGCTGGAGATTGAATATATCGGATTTCATTCAAAGCGCGTTACTCCGGTGTGCGGCCCTACGGCTAGCAGGCGGCTTGCCACGGATCCCTGCGGACTGCTTGGATCTCTTTCAAACAAGAAGCTTGGAGAGATCTCACGATGCGTTCCTAACACGAATGCGGCTTTTGAGTCTGCTGAATGCACTGCTTTCGCGGTTCTGATATAATGATACTTGTCGGCGCTACCCCTCCAACTTTTGCATAAAAGTCGACACCTCTGCAGACACCCCTTCCTCCCATTGTCTGTTCAAGGACCCCCTCCCGGTACCCATCCCGCTTCGTGGTGTCCTCTCACACAACCCACATACCCACTACGCACGCTTTGACCATCGGTCTGATACCCTCAACCACCCAAATACCCTCCCCACTACTGGTGCCACTCCACATAAAACTATGTGTCGACGAATTGCGTACGTGCTACCTCCCTTTCGACACGAGAAAACAACTTATATGATACCCTTACAGTGAAGGAACTCGATGGCTCCGATGCGGGGTACGTCACCGCAATTTGTTCAACTCACCAAGTCGACTGACGAGAGCCCACGTTCGTATCCACACAGCACTTCCAACGTCATATGGTGGTCGCTATCATGGACTGCAACTCCCCGCGTTGTGAACGAAGTATATACCACCCAAAATCATGCCGAGACCGTCAATGTCTGAAGGTGTGTACAACATTGCCCTTTCTTCACTGCCCTGCACGCGCTTTGCGGTTGCAGGACATTATTCCAAAATTTCCCTGCAATGGGCCCTGTTCCTTGAAGACTTCCATGGCTCATCTCCGTCTTTCTGCCCACCCCAGAACTATGGACCTGATGTGCAAAAAGATGTCGATGCTGTCCAAGAGGAATGCTTTCAATGTCGAGCAGCTGCAGCGCGAGGCGTTCCTGCTGCGTGACCTGCGTGGGCCAATACCCCCATCTCTCTCCGTCCTGTCCGAGTATCGGTCTGCAGAGCAGGCTTGCTCCAACGCCCATGCATGCTTTGGACCATTCGTTCTTCTTCTTCTTCGCCCACACCAGCTCGACTAATTCCATCCTAATTCTCATTCGGATTCGGACTGGCTTCTTCATGTCGCAATCTCATCATATCCTGTCTCCCCTCACTGCTGTACCTCCTCACAATTCGTCATATCCCCCGCATATCGCTGTATCTGTATCGTAATCCCTGTCGCCGCTGTTGTTGTTGTTGTACATTATAAATCATAATGACTTTTACGGAAAGCCCGACCGTGCGCCACCTGTGCCGCTGTGCGTACTCACACTGTCGTCAGCTGGCCTTTCTGGACTCAAAAAAAAACTCAACGTGCCGGGACGGCATTCGAGTGCCACATCGCCAAAACCAAAGTGACATGTTGACATGTCCTGTCTTCTCAATTCCTCAAATGAGTTTTGTTATTGCCCGGGTTTCTCTTCCCCATTGTGTGATCATCTCCGCCTTCTTTCCCTGCAGATGGGGTGAGGTCAAAACCCACCCTTATGAATGCGTACGTGAGAACGACGGACCTCGCGCCACAAAGCTTGCAGGGTAGCCTGAACAGTTGGATAGTCATGCGTACAAGCACCGAAACGACTCCGAGAGTGAAATTACCAACACACCGAACTCCGTAGCAACTGATGATCCGCCAGTGGAGCGATGGCCGCTCCTCCGCACGGAATAAGCCCCGGTGACAGAACGATGACGATTCGGCTGCGACAATAGAAAGCAATTTTTGTTTTTTTTGAGCCTGAGAGTTTGCTTTAGAGTTTGGGACCGCCCATTTCTAAACGTGCGTGCCATTGTGTTCTTGCCGCCGAATTCGAGCGTATGCGTTTGCGACAAGTTTCGACATAAGACGGCACGCCTGCTGTGCGTGAACATACCGCGTTGGCGCCGGACGTTTCTAGTACACTGTTAGCTTGATGAAGCTTCCGGTGTGCACGGGTGGGACGACTCGCGGGAAGAGCGGATAGCGAGGAAAGAACGCTTGAGGTTAGGCCAAGCCATGTCCATGGCGCTTCGCCAACGAAAGATGGCGTATTGCTGTGTAACAACGAACGCGAACTTGTGTGTAGTGCCGCCAAGAACGCGAGCTTCGTCGTCAATAGTAGCAGAACGACCCTGATTCTGACGAACATGGTCAGCCAGCAGACATAAGAGCGTCATGAACCGGAACCGGACATACAGACGGCTTGCAAGCGGCAGGGTTGATGTACGAAACTTTTGACAGAGGGGACCGATAACGAGAAAGGTCGTGGGTCGCAAACGTGACTGACGCGGTACACAGGTAGGAGTCCGTAGAACGTTGATTCTGTGGGAGCACCCACGGATCGCAGGTCGAGAAATCTGATGATACATTGCCTTGAGATTGCAGTTGCTGAATACGTAGGATCTGCGCGATCGTGTTTAGTTCAACGACGTAATCAATGTCTTCGAGGCACGCACATACACACACTCTTCTGTGAGCAATCGGGAATTCGAAGGAAAAGTGAGACGGCCAGATCCAGGGGTGGAGGAGGGTGAGATACGATGATGACCGGCGTGAAGCAGTGAATTGAGATAAAGAGAAGGCGAGATTGGGACGCTGTACGGTATTCACCACGGAAGCGAAATCTGTACGTCAAGATAGCCCAAGCGTAAGAAAGGGACACAATCCTATAGCTTGATCACCATCAAAATAGGTCGCAAGAATGTGACCGAAGGGCTCTGTAAAATCGTAAGAGATAAGACGAGGGTTTGAGTCATGAGAAACAAAGAAGTTACCGTGTAAGAATAGCCTCGAGCGAAGGTATGAGAAGGCAGTCAATTGAGATCTAGCCACAGACGCGTTCGAAGAAAATTGACTGAGTGCTATGCGCTTCAGAGGATGACGATCGTTGGTCAGTACATAACGGCACACCGAAGCACGACAATGCGCTCGGAAGTATTCGTATCGTGCACGAAGAAACCCAGGTCTGCATGTCATCTTTCAGAAGCATTGAAGCCTCATCACTTCCCTGACTCATCTAGGTGTGGCTACGGAAATTTTGCCTCCGAAGTCATCGTAGAGCGGCAGTCGTAACACATGTTGGACCCTCTGCGAAGACGATCCAGGAGGAAGGCGAGCACAATGAGCACCTCATTCTTCGTCATTGACTCGGAACTGTTCCATACACAAAAATGCGTCATAGACGAGAATCGCCTGGATAACAGCCATGTAAAGCATGCTATCGTGCTTCTCTGGGATGGCAGTAGTCATTCTAGGGTCTCATTACAGCGGCGATAGACATACCGTGATGCTGTCTCGCTGCAACAGCACGAGGTCGTCTTTACGTTCTACAAAGGTAAGAAATGTCACGAGGACATCGCCACAATCTTTGCATAGCACTGACAGTGACAGCAGCATTCGCCACGTTATACTCCGTCTTCCATAAATCTTCTATTTCAATCTGTCATTAGCTGAGATGTGTGAGGAAGCTGAGTTCGCGACTCACGAAGTATTACACGAGACTCCGCGAAGCACTCGCAGCGAAGCTGGTCTACATCGCGCGATTGCTAGGTGATGACGAACGAGTCCGCGAAAGACGCTTGAGTCGGCCTTAACATCCAAAAATACTACCTCGGGGAGTTTATATGTACCATGTCGTGCGAGGGCATGGACGAGAAAGCTATTCTAAAGCGCTGCCCGCTGCAGGAGGAGACGAGAAGACGGTCAATCACGGTCAACATTTTTGAAAATGTTGATATCACTCACGTATATATGTAAGACCTGTCCGACGGCCTGAAGATCACCGCTGAACACGGTTTGTAACTGACCCAAATATCAGCAGCATCCAAGTCGGCGAAACTAGTCTTCTAATAGTATCTCAAGATGTCCATCACTCTTCCGAGATATTCGGTAAAGCATCATGCAAAGGCTGCCATGGTCAAGACCACCTCAGATTCGTTTTTCTGGAATGGTCCTGGAGTCAGATTTGTTCCGGACTGGGCCGGATGGCAAGTATCACGAGCAGGTCGCAACAAGGCGACATAACAGGGACAGTGTGCGCAAGGTGACCGTCAATACGAAATGAACGTTCAAAGATGGTATTTCTGATGACGACAACGCAAGCAAGCTCTAGAATCCCTACAAGGTTGCTCTACCATTAGTGGGCGTGGTTCTTGTGGTGTTCTAGAAAATAACAGGCGGTCAGTGACCGTCCCCATCCGAAACCACAAACAGAGTATGCAAAACTCACTCAAATGCACTGGAAACAAGAAAGCACGTCGTCAGGATTGAACACATGACGCAAGAACGTGACACGTACTCTGGTAGTCAATGGTGTATCCGATACCAAAAATTCCAACAATGAGAGCGACAAGGGGCTTGCCCGAGGCGTTCTTTCCGTTGAACCACCTCCCTTTGATTCCGCTGACTGCGGACTGAGGTGCTGGACCCTTGGGAAGTTTGGAGTAAAAGTTCACGAGGGTGTTGAGGCCTGCTCCGGAACCGGAAGACTGCAACGAATGTTTTAGTTTTCGTTCAGGATTGACATATCGATACTGTCGCTCACCAGGATGGAGGGAGTGGCAACTTTAGGCGGGACGAGCCCGCCAAGTTGTCGGCGGATGAGAGAAGGCTGCATGGTCGTCGTTGGGGTCGGTGAGCTCACAACAAACGACAACGCGCTGGCCTCCGTATAATGTTGTTTGGTCGAAACAAACAGGATCCGGAAATTCCCGCTCACTCTCCCGATGTCCGTAGGCGGCGCTTGCCCATGCAAGTGCTACCATTAATAAATTTCACTCGATACACAGCAAAAATCATTACATAGAACTGAGGCTACAAAATACAGGTTACAAAAATGAACACCATGTTATATCATAAGCAACCACTTCATGACCCCTTCTCGAGCACTCCTGGTCTTGGGTGGTTTCTCTGGCTCGGGGACGTGATGTCGCTCGAACGTCATCTCCTCTAGCTTGACCATCTTCGTGCGATGGATGAGCTTGTATCCAAATGTGAGCAGAATGAAGAATGGCTACCAAAGTTGATCAGGGTTTCAAGGAACGAGGCCGGGGAAAAAACGTACAATTGGAATATAAGATGAGAGGAACGTGGATATCACTTCATCCGGAACCTTGCTGCCCTCTTTTCCTGGTATGTCCGCTGGAGGACTTGTCAGATATACCATCAACGTGCCGATCCGGAGCAGCAAGAACTTACCAATCCTCCACCCACTGTGCACGAAGACGGACCTGAATTTGGAGACATTAATCACGCAGCACCGTACAAGATCAGCATCAAGACGACGTACCACCCGTTCGTGAACAGAACGATCATACAAGAACCAAAAGCGTACCAAGCCAGCTAAGGAGCCCTCATCAGCATACTAGCTCGCAAGATGCATATCATGATGCTACTCACATATGGCTGGCCCCAGTGCCTATGTTCTCGAATCTTGTCGATTTGCGCAATTACTTCTTGTGCATGAGGGTCATGATTGACATCTGGCCTGTACTTTCTCTCGGCATAGGAGGTGCCTTGGTGCCATCTGCAAATACTTGAGCATTCTCCGATGCATGATGTATGATAGCGGAGATTACATACCGGATGTAGGTGAACAGAATGCCGACCCATGACTGCAGCGACGCTACGCTGGCCACCGCGACGAGCCAGTTGAAAGCCTGTCCGGTACACCTCATGGTCAGTTTCGAGGTTGAAAGTGGATAGCAAACAAGACTTACAGTCTCAGCCGTGTTCCCAGTAGCTGACCCAAGGAAGCTGAGCAGGCCCACTGACGCAGAAAAGAGCACTGCGTACAACGGTAATACAAACTTAGGCTCATACCTATGAGTCGCACCCGTAGCCTCCATATCGTCCGACTCGCGGCTCTCCCGAGCGAACTCACCACTAGCATTAGGTGAAACTTCAACAACCTCCACATGCACAGCTCCGTCTTCGTCCTTGCCCATTTCGGACAGCTGAGGTGTCGGACTGAAACTCGAGGACTCAGGTGTCGCGGCCCAGAAGTCGTAGAGCGCGTCTGGAGATCCAAGCAAAGGGAATGAGACTTCGTTGTCTTTTCGAGTCCGATACGGATCCTCGTGAAAATCCGGTAACGATTCATGAGTTATGTTTATGACCGGAGGAGACTCTTCGTCGTCGCTTTCTGTATCTGTGAGCTCGTCCTCTGACTCTACGTGCTGCGGCCGGCGGTACGGATATCGAATAAGAGATGCCAAGAACTGAGGTGCGTGGTGGCACCGTGCGAGGAAGAATAGGAAGCGACTGCTGATGTAGACGTCTGACGCAGCCGCAGACCAAGCAGAAAGGAGGACAGCGGCGTTGATGATGTGGGGAAGCTGTTACAGTTGCTGGCATAATATATCAGTGTGTAAGTCTCATAAGCCGGGGTACACATACGCCTTTGATTCCAGCTATGTCCAGTGCTATCACAAAAGGAGAAGACCTCACATCCTTCTCCGTGTCCGAAAGTCCGAGTCGAGGATCGCTGGCTGGGACAAGTAAGCCTGCACAAAAAATGCTGCCCACGTAGAATACCGTGCTGCAAAATTTTGTTCAAAGAACTGTGTGGCAACAGGTTATAGGGTGGTTGGTGAACGCACATACGGATCCAGACTCTCTGCAATGCTCGAGGGACATTCTGTATTGACGATGTCAAGTGGACGTTTTCACAACAGTAGCATAATGACTGCTTACTCGTGATGCATCAATGACCTCTCCTGCAGCCTGTGCATACTAGGTTATTATTGTGCGTGCCCCAGTCAAAACATCGTACTCACAATACCTGGAACCTCGGACCCGAAGAAAGAGAAACTTGCTTGCATGAGCACAGCCCAGAATCCAAGAAAGCGACCCAGGCCGCCTTGTATGCCCAAGTAGTTGACCCCAAAAGGCTGCTTCCAATTGCTAAAACCGATAAATCTATTTGGTTTCAGCGCACATAATTATTCCCGAAACTTTCAAGGGACACTCACCCTTCTTTCCCGGCGCCCAGATCGATTACGAGCGAGACAATGACTGCTGCAACCTCAGTATATGGGAGCACAGTACCACAAGCAGACTTACTGATGAAAACTATCGTAAGGACCTTGATTGTTGACAGCCAGAATTCAAACTCGCCATACACTCGAGACGGGAAGCAGTTAATGCCCGTAGCTAGAACAAGCTGCGAGCCGGTCAAATCCAATCACATGCCAAAGACTGCCCTAGTTTCGCTCACAAAGATGCCAGACCAAACGGCAGGACTGCACCATTTGACGTCAATTATTGTATATCCAACTTACACTGCGAACACTCACGAAATGCGCTGCTGTCTGTCCCAGAATTGAACGAGAATCGCTGCGGCTGCGATCTCAGTTGCTACACATCACGATTCAGGGCGTCAGAACTTTCAAATAGCAGCTCCACCACTCACGCGTACTCACGCAGTGTTACGCTCCAGTTATACCATGCTGCCCATCCAAGAGAGAATCCGACCGCTGGATCAACATACAAGTCAGCCAGACCGACCACACCACCAACATTGGGGCTAATGAAACGAGTGTCAATTTGAGCTCGAACTGTGTAACAAGAACTTTGAGCGACTCACAGGAAAGCTATCATTTCACCCACTGATACACAAAGGCAGTACACGACAGTGCCGATGACTAAATAACCCAGTAGTGCCCCAATGGGCCCGCCATTCTTCAGAGCTGCCTGAAACAATCAACAAGACTCCCGTTTCGCTTCAGCACGCATGAGACGCAAGAACAAGATACTCACGGCGGATCCCAAAAACAGGCCTGTTCCGATCACCCCACCGATGGAAATCATTCCAACTACGCCACGTCCAGTCAACATCCCACAGCCCAACCACACTCGTTCAGAGGAAATGACTCACTATGTCTCCGAGATAATTGGGGTGGCAGGTCCTGCCGGATATTCTCCCATCGCTGCTGGAATTGAGTAACACGTATGCCCTGTCGCAAAAGCCTAGAAGGGCGAATGGGAGGGGTCTGAAAAGCGACTCTTGGAGTAGCTCCTGGGCGTGCTAGCGGTCGAGCACGAATAATGTTTGTGCCAAGGTCGGGCACTCGAAACGCGGAGGGCATGACGAGCGATCGATAGATTCGAAGAAGTAGTTAGAAACTACCAGGTTCTCTTATCCGTTTGGGACAATATCGCAAAGAGAAGCAATAGTAGCGGGGTAAAGGACAACTTGAATATAATCATCTCAGCTGCTGGATGAAGGAAGGTACTCATTCAAAATGCTATTACCAAAGCGCTCCGAGCCAGATCAACATCATTCGAATTCATATCTCCGACAACGACCGCCGACAAGGACAGCCAAAGGACAGCCAAAGGACCTGCGCAACTTTGTCCGGGGCTCCTCTCTTCAAAGAACCTACTTGGGAATACTTTCACCCTCTGGCGAACTAGGTGGAATGCTGTTCTCACATACTACATCAACTCCGAGCTCGCCGCCGATGCTCCGATCCAGTCCAACGAGCCTGCAGCTCCAATCGAGGTTTGGAATGCGCACAATCAGCTCAGAGCGTGCAAACCTTGGTAAACATGAGACACAAGCTATGTTGAATCTGGCGATGCCATCAAGTGCCTGTGGGGTCCCAACCTTTTCATTCATCGAGATCTCCGTACTTGGATCAGGGACCACGAAGTGAGGCGGTTGAACCTTGTCGGCGTATCGCCTTGTTGTCAACCTCAAGATAAACCTCTCGCTCACAGTCTTGTCTTTCACGCCCTCATTTCAACACGCTTCATGATTCTCGTCTACTCGCACAATGCTGCCTCTCTCCTCAGATTTTCTGGGTAACTCAACGTTCGCTGCGATAGAATGCGCTAGTAACCAGATGTCTTGCAGCGCGATATGTGCAAACACGGATCTAGCGGGAATCGGAGTGAGGATAGCGTTTTACGCTCAGAGCGTCATGAATAGTGGGTCGTGTGCCAGCCATTTACGAGGAAGCGCTGACCAAGATCTGTTAGCCTTGCTGGTGGTTCTCTCGCCCCGAGATTCGGTGCCCAGTGCGTGGGCAGCCACACTTCTGACAGGGTCGCTCATTATCGCTGCCATTGTACAGAAAACCAGACAGTCGTTGACCTTACACCATGCTACCCTTGTTCTCAAGTACGTTGCTATGCTCATGTGCATAAATCTCATGAATAATCCTGGTTGACCTCACTTTCATAGCTTTGCGACGCTCTCATGCATCAGCTCTCTCGCAGCCGCTCCTATGCTGCCTATCTGGAGACTGCGTCCAGAAGAGTTCTACAGCGAGGAGCTGAAGAGATATGCCCTAATGGGCGCCGACGGCAAGGAAGAATATAATGTCCTCGGAAGCGTGGTCTATATCAACAGAAATAAGAAGAAGATCAAGACAGCCCAGATGCGGGGGCGCGTTGTCCTCTCGCTTGCTATCCTCACTCAAGTGCGTCCGCTTCATTGTCCTCACCCTGTGGGCATAGCTTACCGCTTACATAGGTCGTGCTCCAATGGACGTGGGGTATTCTCATGTTCGTCTCCTCGTCGTATAGTGGAGAGTACTGCAGCGGCGAAACGAAGCTTCTGTTCTTCCTCGTCCCCTTCAAAGGCAGTCAACTTGACATCAGCGAAGGATGGACGTTCGCAGTCTGGCCCGTCTGGCTACTGTTCTCGCTCGGTATCACCATGTCTCTTACCATCATCCTTGCACTTTCGAGCCCTAGCAGAGCACACGACGAAGGGAGTACAGGCATGTCCTCTACCAGTGTAGCGACAGCGACAACACCAGTTTTTATGGGTTTAGTTCATTTGACGTTCAGTGGATTTCCAGCGTGGAGTGATCGACCTAAACAACTCATCTTCTGGGGTCACGTTTTGGCCTCTGCGTTATGGTTGTTGTTCCTCATCTGTACGTTTCCAGTTTCACATAATCTGTTTATCTACTCAGGGATGATTTGTCTGCATAGCATCAGAACTGCAACGAACAATCAATCCCATCTTCGAGGGAGAGAATGATTTCGGAGGGTTCGGTCAAGTACGCTCCCTCTGTACCGCTCGAACAGCCAACTCTGATCACTTCATCGTTCGTTGTAGGTCACCGCCGTACTGCTATCTCTCGCACCGGCTTGGTCTCTCACTATAGCCATCTACAAGTACCCGTCTCGCCGCAAACGAGAAGAGCGTCACAGGCTGCGCGCTGCCGCCCAGCGCGAACGCTCACGTGAGCGCGGTGAATCCGTCTTGTGCGAGGACCGTGCTAGCGTACTTCTACACAACGCATCACCGAAGCACTCTCCAAAAGCCTTTGCACACAGTCGCGCGACGACGACTGGGTCCACCGTTGTTGGAGAGGAATACGAGATGGGCGAGCAGAGACCGACGAGGATACCAGTGATCGAGGCAGCTATGGATCGCGGCAGGAGTCGAACGGAGCGACAAACGAATGGGAGTGATGCAAGTCAGAGTGTTACTGACAGAATGACTCGGCGTCCACATCGCACAGAGCAGGTGGTGACGATTCCGTCTCCGGACATGGGATTGGACTCGGAGATGTTTATGCATTATCAAGTACGCTAAGTACTACATATCTTATTGACATTGTATCTTATTTCATTTTTCATTGTTTGTCTCGTTCATTCCAAACTCCTCGGTCAGTCCTCACTAGGTGTAAATCTATTCCCTGTAACATGATCATTCACTGCGGTTGATTCAACGAAAGAAGTTCTGAGTATGTTCGGCAGACACTGAACCGACTCGAAACTGAAGAATCACTTAAGACGCTAATGAATCGAAGTATTTCGGACCTAACATTATGTATCTTCACGCTTTCTTCAGAGCTTGAATGCGGACTGTGTTCAGCGAATCTTTGGATGCCTCGTGAAATCTTCGGTACCTTTCTGCCCCTCCGAAATCACACCAGAATGGTCTGAACATAGTATGAAGATTTCTGAATAAACTCTGAAATATCTACAACAATCTGCTACGCTCGTTGGTGACTAGTGCCCCCCCTGCCCCTGGTCCTCGGACCTCCCACATCGACGATCAACAAGGCAACACGCGCTGATAACTGAACGGCTAAGCGGGTGAATCACAGTCGAGAGACATGCGCCCAGTGGTTCAGAAATGGCCCAAGTTGCAGCCATGAAAGACACTCATGATCGTCGAGTGAGGCGGCGAGCTGCGGACCAGGAGCGGTGTAGGTCGTCCACGATCTACACGCGTGTGGCCATGAGCGAGGCAGAACGGCCAGAATAAGATACAATCATATACTCACCTCCGCGTGAATCTGACTCGAGGCAGAAGTAAAAAAGACATTGGCTGCGAAAGAATTTAGAAACTATGATAAATTGTAACTCACGACGAAATGGCTCCTCGTGCTCAAGAGCTCCGCACCTGCGAACAAGTCTCTGTCCAGACCACAGCCTGTGGATCCCTGTATCCAGATGACGGCCTGTGATCCTTGTAGGTATGAACGCGCGCGTGCCAGAATCGTGGGGATCAAATCTACGCATGCCCCATACATCAGTTCTAGGCGTACTTGACGTGCCTGAGGTGCGCGGAGAGTGTACGAGGGTTGCCCTCTCTTCCCGACGTCAAGCTCGCACATACCCGCTGCGAGACGTTACACGCAACGAGCTCGGTCTGGTGAGCCTTAGGCCGCTGGCAAATGGGGAGACTCCGGGGGGAAAGCTGAGACGACGCGGAGAGCACCAAGTCTCGCTTTAAGTGGTCATGCACGGTACTGGAGGAGGAGGAGGAGGAGGATATATTCCGGTTAGGTCCCATCAGAAACACCGGTTTGCTTTTCCGTTTACTGGTGATGACGTATGCTTGTGGGTTGACGGCAGCGACCGTCTCAGTCACCACATCGTATTCGTCGGAAAGTGTTATGAGTCTGGGCAATAATGTTAGGTCCGGAACACACAAACAAATCAGTTCTGGGTACACTTACAATCTTCTGAGATCAAGATGCCGAAAGACAGCATACGTAGGCGACGAAGATATTGCGAAGACTGGGACGAGTCGTTGTTCAGAGAAAAGCATGAAGATGCAGCGAACATTCAACGAGACGCCGAACGCACTTGCATCATTCGGCGAATCTCCCGCGCCAAAGAAAACAGCGCAACCGTAGTGATTGAAACACACTGTTTTGGGAGGTAATAGGCAACGGTATAAGCTAAATAAGTATCTGCCCCATGGCTGAGTTGGTTACAGCGTCCGACTGTTAAATTCACCTGTCAATTCAGCGTCATCGGAAGGTCGTGAGTTCGAGCCTCACTGGGGCAGAGTTTTTGCTGTATTTTCGTTGTGGACATTGTTTTTAGCAATTTTTCCCTGACATCCTGTCCGCTCACAAGGTTGTACACTTTGAGCAGCACAATCGGATCCGCGTTATGTATCCAGTGCAGATACCTCGGCGATATGGTGGGTTCGAGGATCTGTTTATTTGCTTCTCTAATCGTATGACTGCGAACTCGTGCTCGGATGGATGCAAACGTATATACACGGCTGCCTGAGTAGCCGTTCCAATCTGGGCACAATTCACTTCCAGGCCAACCGGTATTGCCACTCACGATTCGCCAGACGACAGTTTCTCTACTGGCCGTGGTTCGTAGTCTCAAATCAAAACCGTCCACGCGTGAGGGGAGGGCGCTTGAGGGTTTCCAAATTAACCCCTTACATAACCTAAACGTAAAATAACAAGTTCGTTTCTTCTTCCACTCACTCACATCCATCCGTATTTCCACTCTGTGCGAAACCTCTCTCAGACTCGAGGGAACACTTCGACGAAGCAAAGCTTACTAGAAAGTCTTCGAATCCGCAGCCTGCCAGACCCGGGACTCTCTTTTCAATCTCAATTTCATGTGGCAGCCTGAGCGTTGCCACAATGCCAAGAAATATTTTCCCTCAGATTCTTGTGCACACTATCCATGTATAGCTGATCCTCGCAAGGTCGTGTCACCAAGGCACCTGCATCACTTGTTGAGATGTCGCAGTCGCACTCTGCCACGCTTGACACTGATGCTTTGATCTCTCAACAAAATCTTCTTGTGCAGACGTGCTTCTCGTGGGTATGTTCCACTACTCTGTTTTGGTACTCATCGATGTCTTTTCGACGCAGAAGTGCTCGTGGACACGTTACAGTGGCTCTCCGCGCTTCCCGGAAGGGGAAGAGGCCACATTCACATCCGTCTCCGTCTCCGGGCGAGCTCGAGCCTCAGCACAAGGTCTGGCGCAACAGTCAACCTTCGCCACTGCCACATCGACGTTGTTAAAGTCGTAATCTTTGGACGCCACCGGAGACATGTCATCTCTATGACGATACGTCCAGCCCTCTACTACAGGGATGACTGACTGGTGTCTCTTCACCTGCTGCTCAGGCTCTGGTTGCTGCGTTATATTTGACCAGGCCCTCATCAGGCATGAGAACCCCGTTTCTCGGCCCTCAATCTGCCTCCTCCGAGCTCTTCCTTCCTGCGCCAAAGTCTTGGCCATGTCAGCAACTTGAAAGGGCTGGGGAGTATATCATGAAACTGTTCTCCCCGTTGACACTGGCATCGATGATGGTGACCTTTCAATGAAGCTTGGGCTTCTTCGTAGTTCTTTGCGTAAATGACATGTGCCTATCAGTGAGATGCTTGATAAAGAGCTGTGTTGGGTTTCTAGAGGACACGACTTTCTGGTCACCTTTTTTCTCGATCGTTATGGATAGTCCGCCGCCATTGCCCAACCCTCTGACCCCCTTGGCCTGGTTGCCACCTGGTGTCGCTTCGCAGCTCGAGGCGTCCAGGTATCTCTATGCCGCCACTATGGGGGTATGTGTCCCTTAGTATTTGTCACCCTCGAGTGATATTGACTTGTTCTTTGTTTTTGAAGGCATGGCTGTGGGACACTTTCATGTCGTTCCCTGAAGATTTTTTGATGTTCAGGGATCATGCAGTTCGGATCTCCGACGTCGTGTACATACTAGCACGGTAAGTAATGTCACAATCTACTACCACCCTACGATAGTTCGCTGATGAGTTGCAGGCTTGCGTCGTTCGGATTCATCACAGCCTCGCTCATCTTCCAAGGTATGCACACCTCAGAAGTATCGCATACATACAGACCACTGACACGATTTAACATTGACAGTCGCGTCCGTTCCCAGCTGCCACCAACTCGCGAAAGCGATCGGCTGGCTCGCCGCACTCGCTTTCCCCCTCAACTCGCTCCTCTTCTTCTTCCGCGTGCGCGCCGTCTTCTACAAACACCCGCTCATTATCGCGTTCTTCGCCCTGTCGTGGCTCGCGACGCTCGGCGGGTCCCTCACAGCCCCGTTCGCGGTTGACGGCGTGCACATCGGGTCAACGCAGAATTGCGTGAACTCGAACGTGAAGTCGTTCGGGTCGGCGGGGATCATCGCGACGGCGGTGAATGACACACTTGTGTTTTTGGCGATCTCGGCGCAGTTGGTGATGTATACGTTGGCGGATACGTGGGCGGCGAGGGTGAAGGCGTTCATGAAGGGACAGGGACTCGGGAAGGTGTCAAAGACGCTCTTGCAGTCGGGACAACTCTACTACATGTACGTTCTTCACTCCACCTCAGTCACAAGAACGAAAATGGCGTACTGAACATTGGGCGTTGCGTTGCGTAGGGCGACTGTAGGCATGAACCTCGTCGCAGCCGTCGTGATCCTCACGCCCTCCGTCCCGCCCGTCCTCCGCGCCATGTTCTCCATCCCGAACGTCGCGCTCCAAAACGTGATGGCGTGCCGCGTGTACCGCCAGCTCAAGCTCGGGCTCATCCGAGAGCAGGCGAGCCCCGTCACGGTGCAGTTCACTACGCGCTCACAGGGCGTGGTGACGACGACGACGAAGCATGGTGGGCACGTTGAGCACTATGGGGACCACTATGGGAGACAGGGAGAGATCTCATTGCATAACATGTCGACGACTTCGAGGGGGGTGCTTGTGGATATTGATCGCGAGGTGGAGGTGACGGTGGATGATACCCCGAGTAATAAGAGTTGGAAGGTCCCGGATCTGGCTTGAGTAGGTATGGAAAGGGAGGATTTGAGAGTGAATTGTTGTAATTTCTTTTCCCTCTTGGAGCTTGGGATTCTGACGAGATTTATACTAGCCTGTGCACTGTGTACAGTATTTTCTGCTTGGTGCTTACCTGTACTATACCTGTTGCGAACATGTCCTTCTATCCACGGCAGTATCGAACGTTTAGAGAATTGAAATCCAATCGTTAGTGCATGTTCAGCACAAATCAAAACCAGATTCACCCAGGTCGACGTCAAGGAGACAAAACATTCATTCGTACACTATTATGAATACATTTACTGTGCACTATCGGGGTATGCAAGGTCACCTTCACAGCCAACGAGCCATTCAGTCGGAGAACGAAGAACCCGTCGACGTTGGGGCACTCGTAACACCCGCATCCTGGAGGCGCTGCTTAGCACGGTTGCGCGCAATATCCTCGTAGTCGCCGGTCTGGCTGGCGGGGTTCACGAGCGTGCCGGTGGGTACGATAGGGTCCGTCGGATCGGTAGGATCGGTGGTGGTGGTGGTGGTGACACCACCGGTAACAGTGGTGCCCGGGGTGGTACTCACAGTGCCAGTAGCGGGGTTGATTTCAGTGACAGAACCGGTAGTGCTGGTACCGTCGGTACCTGCGACATCTGCAAGGCTGTAGTCAGCACCGAAAATTACGATCTGTCAAATAACGGTGACTTACCTGAGCCTGAGGACTCAGTGACAGTTCCTCCACTGCTGTTCGTCACGCTTCCACCAGCAGACGAACCAGCACCGCGGCTGGTCGCTCTCTGGCGACGGTAGAGTACGTGGGCGGCATCTGCGCAAAACATTATGTGAGGACCTATCGAAGCGAAGAAGAAGAAAAAACGAACCTCTTTTCCACACTGGAAGTTCGTACCGGTCGTACGCCACCGCGTCCGCATCAAAAACAGCTGGCGCTGCGACGGCGAAAAGGGAGCTTGCCGCAACAGCGACGATGAGGGAGGCAAAGAAAGATGAGCGCATATTGAATGGGGAGGTAGTGCAGAATAGTACGGTGGTTAGTATTTCTTGGAATGCGAGTCTTGAGTAGAGCACCACCGTATATATACGTAGTGTTGAAGAGCACAGTAAATTGGTCGGGATGTTGTCATTGCGGAAGAAACTGCAGCAGACGCGTTGTTCCTGGAGAATGGCCGTGTTCGTCAATCCATTCCGGAGGGTTGGCATGTCGTTCCACCAGCGGATACAGCCGGCTGACTTCAACCGGCGGGACCGTGCAACGGAATGGAGACGACTGTTATTCTGTGTCCGGCCATATGGCATGATAGTGCGGAACAGGACACCTTTCAAGGATCAAGGATGTCCCGGGCACATTTCAATCCGGACTGTATCGAGGACAGAAACTCACTATCACCAGCCTCCGTCCTTGGCATCGTGGGGTGACGATGGAAGAAAGACGTGCTCCCGCTCCCGCCCTTCCATATAAGGAGTCCGACATAAGCAGGAGCATCACTTCCCACGGGCCGGCATTCTCCGAAGAATACGTCGTTTGGGCGACTGTCGCAGGCTCCTAACCACCCTACCTTGCGTCTTCGTTCAAAAAATACGGCCACGAAATATGTGATATCTGAACTTGAAATATCAGCCACATATCACATGACTCAATAAAACTCCGAATCAATTCTCGCACGAAATATTTGATATCCGACCAGCCCCGAAACATGTTCATTCCCAGCAACCTTATTTTTCGAAGAAGACGCAAGGCCTTGGGAATGAACATGTGTCGGGGTTGTTCGGATTTCAAACTTTTCATGCGAGAATTAAACAGGAGTTCAAATATCATCTAGATTTCAAATTGAATATACCAGTTCAGATATCGCATGTTTCGTGGCCTTATTTTTCGAACGAAGACGCAAGGTAGGGTGGTTAGGAGCCTGCGACTGTCGGTGAACTCCGACTATTAGGGAGCCCCAAATGAAGTTCTCGGCGATGGATCCGGATGAGGAGTTTGGAGTCTTTGGACTCAGTACGACCGACGAGGGAAGGTGCGAAAGCGTTTGCGAGGGTGAAGAAGGACGTGCGGAGCGGAAGATACACATGCTAGGTGCTTCACCGCATCCAAATGGCAAAGACATGTGGGCACTCTTGTGGGCGTATAGGGACATCTTGGAAGATGAGCCCTGGGCTCATCTTCCCGTCGAACTTAACGAGGAATGTGACGGTAGATTTTCAGTCATGTTGCATTGTGATAAAGGCATGATTTTATCACATCACATCATCAGGAACGACACTCTCCTGCCCTCCAGCCCCTTCGCAACGATGGTCTGTGGGTCACCAGGAATCAGGTCTAGGTTGTTGTCGCTCCACTTGACAGCGTCTTCTCCATCAACCTCTGCAACACTCAACAGAAGCCCCTTCACCGGTTTGTCCACGCCCACAGTCAGCGACTCTCCAACGACATCGATATGGACGTCCTCGGCGCGAGCGGGAAAGTCGATCAATCGGTATGGCTGTGGCCAGTCAGAGAACCGGGCTACGACATCCCCAGTCTCCGCATCGTAGACACGAGCATGCACTATGACTGAATATGAGTTGGTTGCGGCCGTCATCGGCGAGGGCGGCTCAGGACATGGGATAGAGAGAATTTCGGTTGTTTGATTGGGGAGAAGGACGACATTGTGCTGCTCGGTATGCTCCCATAGGGACTGAAGGTCGACACAGGTCAATTGGAGTCGGACTTTGCGCTCCGAGAGAGTACTGTTGGTTGCCCATACATCGATTGTAGCAGCCTTGGATCGGAACGCTCCGAATTCGTAGAACTAGATGCTATGTCAGTATCTAAGAGCGAATGAACCGGTATTCATAATCACCTGGACAGGTCTATCGTTGTCCCTGTTTTTTGTCACCGTACGAAATATCCCCACAGTGATAGGTTTCAACTCCCGAGCGATGGTGTAGTACGCGGCCTTCGGGCGCAGCTGAGTTTCCTTATGAGCTCAAGAAGAGGGTGGAGAATTTGAAGATACTGACGAAGTAATCAGCGATAGCCCAGGACGTTACCGGCCAGCAGTCATTCAACTGCCAAACCAACACACCTCCGCACTGGAATGGACAAATCAGGATAGAAGCTGGCAAGACAAGGGGCACGCTCACATATTGCTTTCCTGGTCCTCGCCACTCTCTCCTCCACGATCGATAGGCAAGACCTAGGGCCTCGGACTGCATGATCTGCGTATTGTACACGTACCTGAAACAGCACAAGCAGATTGTTAGGATTCTACACCACTCGACTGGTTGCGACGAGCATCACTTACGTCGCTAAGTCAGCCGTTGGGCGGAACGTCTCGCCCATCACAATAGCAAACCGCCGATCATGCGCGCCCGCCCGACAATGCTGCGACATCAGTTTAGAGCCAACTCGCCGTTCTTTGGTGTTCCCGTTGAGCCAGTAATCCACTGTACGGATGTCCGGCATGGCGGGGATACCGAACTCACTATTCCCCACGGTCGTCAAATTGAATGGCACTTGAGTTGACTCGGAGAATGACGAACCTGACAAACCGCCCACCCATGCGCCAATATTCCTGCCATGGTCTCTCTTTGCCACCCCAGATCTCCCACTGGTGTACATCACCTACAGTGGGATCTGCAGTGTCCCAGCCCTTGCCACCATACGGCGACCCACGATGATAGGGAGTGGACGGAGAAGTGACGCTAAGAGCGGAGACGAGGGATGGTAGGATGTCCTCGTAGATAACTCGAGCAGGTAGGTCGGGTACGTCTGTGTAGGGAGTAAGACATCATTATCACACAATAAATAAGCGACGACGTATGCATACCTCCCCACTGCAGGACCATTTGGTAGTCTTTCCAAAACGGTGAGCGATGGTACAAGTAAACATGATTACGGGCCCACACACCTTCGTTGTTGCCGCACCACACAGCGAGACTTGCATGTCTCCGAAGACGTTTGATGTTGTCTTCAGCCTCTTTCTTGACGCTCTCCAAGAACGAGTCGTGTGCAGGATACACACCACACGCAAACTGGAAGTCCTGCCAGACAAGGATCCCAAGTTCTTGACGAGAAGGAAATGATCAGGATCACATATGATGCAGTTGTAACAACTTCAGAGTGAAAAAACACACCATCGCAGATATCATAGAAGACATCAGGTTCGTAGATCCCTCCGCCCCAGATGCGGACCATATTCTGATTTCCGTCTCTTAGGAGTGTTAGCCAATTACGGTATTTCTCCGGAGAGATTTGAGTGAGGAAGTTATCAGCAGGAATCCAATTGGAACCTGACATGAAGTCAGAACACGCTTTCAGGACAGGATGCAAAGTAGTCGAGTCGGGGGGAAACGCACCGCCCATAAACATCCGGACACCATTCACATCGAAGAGGAACGTCGTGCCTTTGCCGTATTGATCAGGAGTGTCGATAGCTTCTTGGACGAGCCCGATGCGACGGAAACCAATGCGCTGCTCCGAACGGTCTAGGACACCATCATTCTACAAGAAGAAACATGCGTGATCAATAGGGACAGACACCAAACAGTAATCACCCACCTCGTCAAGTAAGATGACCTCAACATTGTACAATTGTTGTTCGCCATACCCAACGGGCCACCAAAGTGAAACCACGTCGCTGAGGTCATCATACTGCACGATGGCATGTATGTCAAGTCCAGCGAGCTCTGACAGGACAGCCTGCTCATCCTTCACCACCGTCCCCGAAGACGCGTCCTTGATAATACACCGGAGCCCTTTGGCGATGGATGCATCCCCGGAGAGAGTGACGTCCAGACGGAACGATCGTTTCAAGGAAGGCGCGGGCGAGACCAACGCCTGTGGGGCGATGTTCGNGAGCCTCACGGAGTACGTCCTAAGGCGTACCGGACGGTACGGTCCACACGTCATGAGTTCGGGACCCTACACTCATGTTCGGTCATAAATTCTGCGACTCAAAAGCAGAACTCACCCAATCCCATCTATGAAGTTCGACAAGGTCAATTGGGTGGAAGTCCAAGAAGGCAGGTTGTAGCACCTACCGCCAGTCGTATTGAGCCTTGCGGACGTATACACGGCTCGGATCGCCGAGGTTCGTGGAGCCTGCTCTGACGCGACCGTGTTGTGCTTCCAAGGCCTTGGCAATCACTTTTGCAGATTTGAAGTGGAGGAGAAGCGTGTTATCGTTCGCTTTCAACGTGCGTCCGTCGAGAGGGACCTTGTATGGACAACGTCGATGACTTCATGATTATGTAGTAGAGGAGGGCGTACCACGTAAGTACGGAACATATTGTCTGCTTGAAGAATCTGTTTCTTATTCTGTATTACCCGTCAGAGGGAGGTTCTGCATTGTGCAAACATACATGTAAAGGCATACCAAGTAAACATCGCAAAATGTATCCAGTCCCTCAAACACGAGCTCAGCAAACGGTTGTCCAGGATCATCGTAGGAGAACGTGCATCCGTACATCCATTCACGATCTCCGATCCCTACAATCCACATCATCGATAAATTGAGCCTGAAAGTTTTGAAAGCGAAGACTCACACTGCACACTATGTTCATTATGCCCTAAGTACGGGTCCTCAATTATTCCAGCTTTCAACAGCTCAACGTGTATTTCGGACGGGAACGACACTGCAGGTGTCCAGCCTTCGTCGTGTGTTATAGATATCTCCTCAGATGAAGTGGCCTCATCATCTTTGAATTCTTTCCAAGACCACCCTTCCTGGATGTCGCGAGAAACGGATTGAGACATGAGCGGGTACTAGGAGCAATGAGAAGGTACTGACAAGACGAGAAGTTGACAATGACGACGAGGTACCAAGATATTGACTCGTCCAAGACGTGTCAGCTGAACCCAAGCCTCATCACCGCCGGACCGACAAAAGGTACAAATTCATTGTGCGTTACTGAAGGGCCATCTTGGCGATTTGAGGGTCACACCATAGGTGAATCAGAACACAACAAGAATACTGGTGTAGGAATGATCATAAATGTTGGTACGTAAATCACAAGCGGAAAGTGGGAGGTTGAGAACGTTGAGCCGAGGGACCGGCCCGCGGACCCGCTTAGCATTTGACCTTCGGCGCCGCGCACCTCTCACAGATTTGAAGATGACAATCGTTGATATTACAAGTCGTACATTCGTAGTGCTACAATGTGTTGGTGGTGAAAAAAGAGACATGTGTACAGACAAAGGTGGCGTAGATGAGAATGTGGATGGGATGGGAAGGGTAATCATTAGTAGGCGGCCCTAGTCCGATGCAAATGCGTTTGAGGAGATAGTCATGAACAAGGAACATTAGTATGAGAGATAAATTATAGAAGGTTTCAAATCAGACACGAGCCAGAAGGCGTGCATCAATACGCAGTCTCGACCATAGAATGAAGAAGGATCCAACCACGACTGTCGTGCCGCTGAGCATGATCATTCCCAAGTAGGAACCATGATTGAGTTTGAGCAGCGCGCCCGCAGCAGGTCCTCCGCACAGCGATCTAGAAAACAAATACATATATCAGTCCTAAGTCCACGAAAATTGACGACAGGACTCACGGGAAAGAGATAATTGTATACAGCATACCAATCCGCACCCCAATCTCCCTGATATCCGAGATCTGCGCAATGCAGGGGATGACGAGCGCGTTGAACGCGCCGGAGAAGAACCCAAAAATGATTGCATACAGCATGATCTCCGCCTCCGACAGCGCGAACGTCCACAGGAGCAGCGTGAAGAAACCCGCGAAGAACGCGGAGGGCGCGAGGAGGTTGAACCGCCCAAAGACGTCGGAGAGGTAGGGTGGGGCGAGGCGGCCGAGAATTGACGCACCGTTCAGGACTGCGAGGGTCGTGAATGCGAGAGAGGAGGGAATGGAGTGGTCGGTTGCGTAGGAGACGATATAAAAGTTGGGGATGAATAGACCTGTTGATGGAGGACTGGTCAGCTCAAAGGATTCATCACGGCATGTTCTCGGTGGACCCTTACCGAGTGAGACGATGACGCCACCGATAATGAGGAGCATGAACGCGACGTCTTTGAAATGTTTGACGTCGAACCACGTGGAGGCGACGGGCTTGCTGGCCTTAGACAGCCTCGTAGACACAGCGCATGTCGCGACGATGCACAGCGCCAACGTGATGAAGCCAGAAATCCTCACCGCCCACGCGAATCCACACGTCGAAAACAGACGACGAAGCATGATAGGATAGATAACTCCCCCTTTGCAAAAGGATCGGGCCCTGTGAGATGCGATTTGAGAGACGGACCGACTGTCGACTCACCTACGCCTGACCCTGCAAAGGCGATGCCGAGCGCTGTGGCACGATATTTGAGGAAATATGTGGACACCGCGGCCAATGAAGGGTAGAACCTATTATGAACGGCAACGAAGATGTGGCGTCAGTACCCAGAAATGCTCGGAACGCCACTGGCACAGACACGAAAAGAAAACTCACAGCAAGCCAACGCCGATACCGAAGAGCGCACCTTGACACAGGATGTACTGGTAATATTCCGTACATATACTCGTGAGCATCGTACTCAGGGTGAGGATGAGAGTCCCAGGAATCATTAGTACCCGAGGACCGTACGCGTCAAACAGATGACCGATAAATCCTCCCTGTTACATGTGGTTAATTACGTCTCGGATGACGGTAGCCAGGAAAGGGACTCACAGAGAAAAAAAAGAACCATAGTTGTAACGATCCGATCCACGAGATCGTAGACGGGGGCAGGTGTTGAAGCTGGTGCTCAGCGTACCACGACTGGAACGTCCCAAACGACGTCAGTTGCCCGAAAGTACATAGCAGTCCCAGAAACGCTCCCAGAACCGTCAACCAGGCTTGTACACCACCGTCTGGAAACTCGTCCTCCAAAGAATTAGTCGACGATCGTGAATGGGTGTTCTTGACGAAAGTTGTGGCGGTGGCTGCACTTTCGGTCTTGGAAAGTGTCCGCGAGGATGGTGACGGGTCACATTTCTCCAAATCGTTGGAAGACATGCGGGAATGAGCCCTTCTCTAGAAGATATGTTCGTGGGTGAGGGGAGATCGTAGCAAATACTCAACAGACGAGTATTTATCGAGCTACCAGTGGCGGAGCCGAAGAACGAGTACAAAAATTAAGTGTGTGTGCGGGGATCGATCTCATCCTGGTGAAAAGCTTCCCCGCCTTTTATTCGTTCTCCTTCCGGGAACGAAAAGTCTGATCGGAGGCTACGGCTACTAGGTGGGCAGCGACAAAGACCAGTGTATTTCCATCTTCTGAAGTCCGTCAGTCACTTTGTGCTGTGACATGCACGAGTGATTCAGACTGAGTCCCACTGTCACTGACAGTGAGAGCGGGGACTATAAAATGTAACAGCATGTGGCAGCGGGCCCGTCACGGTGTCATCAAGCGGTTGAATTTCCGTCAACGTCGGAGTGCGTATCGGCCTGACAGCTGGGGTAGATGGCGGTGATATCAAGCTTCCTGCTCGCTTCGACTGCATATCCCTTTCGTGCGTACGAGTCAAATAGGAGACAGGTTCACCACGTAGCGATCCTCGTAAGACACCCCTGCTGATGAATTGAAGCGAGTCGGCGCACGACTCGAATGACTTCAAACTCACCTTGGCACCACATCTGCGCGCATTGACGTTGCTCGCGACATGATAGAGGATAGCAATGTCGTGTGTGGATGACACGAACACAGCATTTACCCAGTGTGCTGAATCTACTTTATCGAATCCGTCTGAGAAAAGAATAAATATAAGGACAAGATAAACGGCGGTGCAGCGCGCAACGAGATAATCGTATTACGTAATCACTCCTGCTAGGGCCACAGCGCGCAGTGAGTACTGATCAACACTTTGCGCCACACTACTACCAACGATCCCCAGAAAGCCTTTCATGCTGCCCGAAAAAGACGATACGTACTTGAACTTGGAACTCAATACCACTCTACGATCTCTGTAACCCAGTCACACAGACCACAGCATGATCTAGCGTGGGTTACCACGATTCTGAGCTGGGCGCGGTCATCAATCTGCCAACACACTTTGTTCTTGTTCGAATGCGACGCGTGTAGCAATTCCGCACGCTCTATACCGTCTACTCTATCTGCGACCTGACTCGAATGAGTGTCTCACTGTCACATGTGTTACGTGTTTCTCCGGAACCTCACATAGCTGTAGCCTGTCTCCTCGGACTCAGACTCGTAGCGGTATCACTGGTACCTGTCAAGGAGCGTATAGCGTCGGCATTGCGACGACATCTCTGGATGGTGCAATAGACATCATCATCATCATCTGTTCCGCGCAGCCCCGGGGTCTGTACTATCGACGAGTAGCTTCAACTCGAACATTCATGTGCGCGCGGCGGCGCGCACCGCGACGATCATTAGATGCTGGTCTATTCACTCACGGACCAGGAAAGCAAACCGGCGCGACCGGTGATCTGGAGACTCTGATCCCTACCGAACTCACTGGAGGATATCCTCCCTTCCTAGTAGGCATCACGTTCCGACGGCGATCACTTGCGAGGCTGTTGGCAACAATCCGATTGCAAAGCACCCAGTGCGGAGCAGATTTGCGAGTGTTTACCAGTACTTACCGGTGATTTGTTGATAGGTCCGTTCAAACGGCCAGTGCAGATAGCCCATTTTTCACCGGTGATTCCAGTACTGTCTACTGTAACATTAGCAGGACCAGTTCAACAGCAAATGTCGCGATGCCTCCGAGTTATTGCTGCTCGCTCCCCTTCATGATACCGCTCATGTTCTGATGAGGGTGCTATTCACAGTCCACATGCCCTGGATGAACGGATGATTAATGAAACCCTGAACTCGCCGAAAGCTCCAGACGTGGTCGCAATGGAACATCTGGGATTTTTGGAGGGATGAACCACAAGGTGTTGGGGGTGGTTTGAATTCCTTTCAAACGCCGCAGCCGTCGTACCGGTAGGTCAGTCATCCGATGTATCTATTGTCGTCCACAATTCAATACGACATCCGAACATACCGCAGCATGATGGCTACATCAGTTTGTAAACCACGTCCTTCAGAACGTGCCTTTTATACCAAATATCACTTTATTCTCGCGTCGGACGCCAATCTTCAACGTTCAACGGTGATTCGAGAACTCAAGTTGTAACCTTGACCGGTCTAGTGAACTTGTAGACGTTGTATATAGGCTTCGGTGGTCTCAGTATCGAGTCGGAGTACTGAGACATTGACAGGCACGTTGGTAGTTATTGGCTCCCCAACATGGATCTCGCTCCGACGAACCTGTAAGATAAATGAGACCCTGAGCTTCGTGGGCTGGAAAGTATAAGACGATTCTCCCCTAGGAAGACCAACTATTGACCGAGAGACGGGTCGCGGGTCACTTAGTAGGCCGGGGTGAACCGTACGCGCAAGTCCTTTCCATAAAGACACGGTCTCCGTCGTCCATTTCAATGTAAACATCTATTGCGCGTGATCACAATCTAGACAACATCCGAACGTATTCTACATCACCTTTGAAAAATGTCGATCCGAACGAGCGCATCCCCCGCCGCTCATACCACGCTTTGGTCGCGAGTCTCGCGTCGCACCAAGTGACTCGGCACCCTAGCTCCAACCTCGCAGCATCAAACGCATCCCTCAACAAGACAGTACCCACTCCCTGACCCTGCCACGTCGGGTCGCAGGCGAACTTCCTGAATCGCGCCGCAGGAACTGTGGCACTGGCGAGATCATGAAAAGCCGGATCGTCGTCCAGTGTGGGCAATGCCTCGAGGAACACTGAGAGGACGGCGATCGGTGTGGTGTCGTTTGGAGATAGGAACGCGCCGTAGTGATGCCCCGCGTCGTCCTCGGGGAGGCGTACATAGGATATGGGCTTGTCGGGCCATAGGACGGAATGGCGCAGATTGAGGGTCTGCTCGACGGAGATCTTCTTGTTCACGGGATTGAGCCTGAAAGGATGCTCTGAGATGGGTGAATAGTCTGACATTGTAGTAGAACGACGAAGAATCCTCTACCTTTGGCCTCGGTGAGATCGCTCATGATGTTAGAAAGCGATGAAAGTCTGGTTCGGGTGTCCGAACCCCCGACCCTATGTCATAGGCATTTATCCCGCCTTTCCGTTTCTTTCTTTCCCTCCCACCACCTTCCTAAGTTCCTTCGTCTGAGCCTTGCGGTCTCTACCCAATCTACCTTCAAGTTGTCGATACCAGTACTCGTTATGATCACGACTTCTCGTCCGCCGCTTGTTTAGCGTGAGTGAGTAGTATTTCCGCGTCGATAACCTACATATGCACGACATCTCATTTATTTGACCCAGGACTGAGTACTGAAGATGAATTGTCGATGGGAAGAGGTTGAATGAATGAGCCTACTACGAGTGAGTATGGAGGTCGATTACGTTATCGATAGAAATAATTTGCCCAAGTATTTGCTCAATGCGTGCGCGAAGCTGAGCGTAGTGCCATGGCCTCCAAGAGGGTACCGACTGCTTCTCATTGATCCTGTACTCTCGAGTCGAATTATCTTTCTCAAATAACCACCGCAGTGATTGTGCTGCGGGGCCGGCTTGGCACAGGTCTCAGCGCTCAACGATCACAGCCTCTCCCTAGCGGTTAACTACCACACGCGATTCCAACTTTTCCAGCGACTACGACCATGTCTCAATACCCTCATGTAAGTTCTTCGTCGTCGTCTTCGATGCCCTCTAATCCTATTCGTAGTACCAACAAGGCCAGCAAGACCAGTACGACGATTACGACCAGTACAATGCTCCAAACCCGTACGAGCAACACCCTTCAGTCACACCGAATCCCTACGAGCAGCACCCTTCAGTCACACCGAATCCCTACGAACAGGAACACCAAAGCTTCCAGCCTATTCACCCTGATCCATTTGGTCTCGCGTCACAATCTCCCCCTCACCAAGCGGGGTCGCCGCCTCCTTTGAACGCGTACCATACACCCCTTACCGACCCCTACGCACCCTCGCTCCATCCTGCATCGCCTCCACCAGGTGCTTACCTGAATCCCAGCTACCAGACACCTTCCCCCAACTTCCATTCAGTCACACCTCCACCGCATTCTCTGCTTTCTTCGCCACAACCCTCACCGTACTCTCAGTCTGGCGCACCGTCATCTTTGACGTTCAATGACTTTCAAGAGGAACAGCAGGATGACTTGGACACAGGCGATATCCCACTGCTGCAGCGGAGAGGTGGAAGAACACCTACAATAGCCATGCCTGGAGAGTATGACCCCCCTACCTCAGATAACGCGTCAGAAAACAACATCCGGTATGGCAGGATCCCACAACGAGTACCACGCCGGTATAAGACTATCAAGAAGGTCGAGTGAGTAAAACGTTGCTTCATTTGCAACACACTCATGTTCATAAATGTTCGTTAGACTATTCCATGGCAATTTCGTGCTGGACTCCGCAGTGCCGACCAAACTCCTCAACATGTGTGCGCAGCGCAACGAACGCGAGTTCACACACATGCGGTACTCCGCAGCGACATGCGACCCGAACGATTTCAAAGATGAAGGCTTCACCCTGCGCCAGGTGCACTACGACCCGCCGCGACGAACAGAGCTGTTCATCGTCATGACGATGTACAACGAGGACGAGGAGCTGTTCTGTCGGACGATGCATGGTGTGATGAAGAACATTGCGCATCTGTGTAAGCGGGACCGGAGTAAGACGTGGGGGAAGGAAGGGTGGAAAAAGGTGGTCGTGTGTATCGTGTCGGATGGACGGTCGAAGATCAACTCGAGGACGTTGAGTGTGATCGCCACAATGGGAGCTTATCAGGATGGTGTTGCCAAGGTGCGTCTCTACATCTCTGACACCTCTTCTTCGTGTAACCCCCGAATAGAATATTGTAAACGCGAAACCCGTGACGGCGCATATTTATGAATACACTGTACAAGGTATGTCTGCAGTACGCTTCTTGGGCGCATGTTCTGACAACGTTGCAGTTTCTGTCTCACCGTCAATGAAGATTGAAGGCGCAGATCGTGGCATCGTTCCCGTGCAAGTCATCTTCTGTCTGAAGGAGAAGAATCAGAAGAAGATCAACTCGCATCGTTGGTTCTTCAACGCATTCGGTCCGATCTTGCAACCCAACGTGTGTGTGTTGCTCGATGTCGGTACCATGCCGGGACCCACCTCTATCTACCACTTGTGGAAAGCGTTTGATATCAACTCAAACGTCGGTGGTGCTTGCGGAGAGATCGTAGCTTTGAAGGGGAAATACGGGATGAACCTGTTGAATCCTCTAGGTGAGCACAGTCAGAGCTTTTTCGTGGGATGATGCTCATCAATGTGCAGTGGCGGCCCAGAACTTCGAGTACAAGATGTCGAATATCTTGGATAAGCCTCTGTAAGCTTTTTTTCTTCCGCCACGGTGATACGTTACTAACATCTGTCTCTAGCGAATCAGTTTTCGGCTATATCACTGTGCTTCCTGGTGCATTCAGCGCGTATCGCTACATTGCCCTGCAGAATGACGTCACCGGTGAAGGTCCTCTGCAGAAGTACTTCTTGGGCGAGAAGATGGTAAACGTTTCCGATAATTAGGATTTGGCCTTGGCTAACGCACGTACACAGCATGGTGCAGGTGCGGACATCTTCACGGCGAATATGTACCTCGCGGAGGATCGGGTGAGTCCCGTCTTCATCCGTTCTGGTTCTTATTGCTTAAGTTGTCCGTGTAGATCCTGTGTTGGGAGTTAGTTTCCAAACGCGGCGGGTCATGGATTCTGCACTACGTGAAATCTGCTTATGCCGTGACCGACGTACCAGACCAGGTAAAGTGAACTGTGTTCGATGCCTCTGCAGATTTATTGAAACGTTTGAACCCGCAGGTGCCTGAGCTGATTTCACAACGTCGTCGGTGGTTGAATGGCTCGTTCTTCGCTGCAATTCACAGTACCGTCAAGTTCCACTACATCTACCGCTCTTCGCACAGCTTCATGCGCAAAGCTTGGATACATGTTGAACTCGTATATCAAACTTTCAATTTGATCTTCTCTTGGTTTGCACTGGTGAGTCGCGCAGACTGTTTGCACGGATCCAGGGCTAAATCCCTCTTTTCCAGGGAAACTACTATATCTCCTTCACCATCTTGAGCGAATCTATGGAAGACCCTTCGTTCAACCTTAAGGGTATCCACATCGTGAATCTGATTCTGAACTATTTCTACCTCGGCCTTCTCGTCATGTGCTTCCTCCTCGCACTTGGTAACCGTCCCCAAGGCGCAAAATGGCCTTACACGATGGCGTTCGTAGGCTTCGCGTTCATCACAGTTTATATGACCGTACGCAGCTCATTTCCGCTACATCTCCGCCGTGTTCATATACTGAGCGGCGTAAATTTCAAATTTAGATTGCAGCGTTCTTCTTGGCGTTCAAGGGTATAGACAATATCGTGAAGTCGAATGGGCCCGTCACTCCATCATCGCTCTTCACCAACCCCATCTTCCGAAACATCGTCATATCGCTGTTGGCGACGCTCGGGTTGTACTTCCTGTCATCGATTATATTCGTGAGTTGCGCTCGTGTGTACGCCGCAGTGGAGTTGCATGCTGACGCTTTATTTTTGCGCGTAGTTTGAACCTTGGCACATGATCACATCATTCATCCAGTATCTGTTGATGGCTCCCTCGTACATCGGCGTGCTGAATGTCTATGCCGTACGTCTCTTTCGCTGATACATCCCCACATGAAACTGATGTTCTGACTCTTCTCAAGTTTGCCAACGTTCAGTAAGTATCATCCACATCTTGATTGCGTTCTCAACCTCCCGCTCTGCTTCACCGAGTGACATGTCTCCACAGTGATGTATCGTGGGGTACGAAGGGCGATAACAAGGTTTCCACGGATCTCGGTGTTGTGACGACAGGGAAGAACAAGAACGAGGTGGAGGTGTCTGTGCCCACCGCGGAGACGGACATCAACGCGGCATACGAGGACGCGATACATGTTCTGTCAACGAAGCCTCCCAAGGCGGACTCGAAGCCAGATCCCCAGACGCAGCAGGAAGATTACTACAGGGGTTTCAGAACCAAGTGAGTCTCCCCCGTCGAGTTCATTTACGTGCATGCGATTTACTGACGTCTTTTCCTTCGTGCGCAGTGTGAGTTGCCTGATCCAAACTTAGACTGCTGTGGGTATGGATCTTGAGGTACCTCTGTACTGACGTGTGCGATCATTTTAGGTTCTGTTGGCCTGGACTTTGTCCAACGTGAGTGCAACGCGGCGTGGGTTCTCATGCATCTGATCACAGTTTCGCTGATATTCTTGTACCAGGGCTTGCTTGCGGCGATTATAGTGTGCGTTTGCAAGATGCCGTTGACCTGATCGTTTCATTTTGCTGATTCGGATCTCCCAAACACAGTTCCGCGACGGGCAAAGCATCTGACAAGGGTGCTGACAACACGGTGAACGGCTACATGGCGTTCATACTATTCTCCGTGGCGGGCCTTGCGTGTACGTGTCCTCCTTTCCGTCTCATGAAAACCGCGTTGGGTACTGACGTCGTAACTTCTCCATCTCTCTTCACGCTGCTGTGGCTCTCTCTCAACGCTGATCTTTCGGACCTTGCTACAGTCGTTCGCTTCTTGGGATCGACGACGTACCTGCTGATTCGTTTGTTCGCTGGCGAGTAAACGTAAACGTGTGTGTGCTAGTCGTGTATGCTTCGTCGTTGTTTCACTTCACGGACTGTATGAACGCTCTCTTTATCCGTCGTCGGTTTGCTCTCGCTCGCAATGTTACGTCTTCCTTTCTATACCTTAAGTAAATTGCCTCTCCGTTTACGAGTGTCTTGACTCTTGTATACCGCCGCCTTGCTCATGCTCATGACCAGAATATGTTTCTACTATTCTATTACGTTGGTTCCCTTGGAAGTTATAAGCTAAACTAGAACTGGTACCTGACCGGAATAAAGGTACTGATGCAGCCCGTACGAAAAACGAAACGAACGTCCCCAAATAATGCACGATGACGAGAGAAATACACAGAAGCGAGGACGGAGGAGGCGGAGGGGAGAGAATACAACGTATGAAGACACTACGTGACACATTGGTTTGTTTGGATATATCGGTATCAGAGTCCGGATGCGAAGAAGGAAGAACGTTATTACAGATGACGAGATGACGAGAGAGACCCTCCGGGCGTTGAGTTGTTACGAGAGTTGCGTTGAGGTGAGTAGTATTGTTCCGCTTGGGAACAAGGAGGGGTGGGTGGTTGTGGTATAATGGATCAGGTATAGTGGGTGGTGGTTGTCAATGCGAATTAGGATAGTGTCGATGGCTGATGATAAAAAAAGGTTGGATGCAGGTTGGATGGGGATGGAGGCGAGGGTCTACGCGCGTGTGGCATCCTTCGTCTGAAAACAAAAACGCGCACGACGGTCAGCCTCACGACGCCACGGCAGATATGATTGGATGACGTACAGACGAGCCCTTTTGTTTCTTTCGTGTGATGGTCAGAGCCGACTCGTCATCGAAGCTAGGCGAGTTGCTCGGGTTCCCCAGTGGCGAAGTCTAGACGGAGGACGGGTCGCGTTCGGAAAACGCGGGGAATGTGGCGTCAGCTGGGCGGTCACGCAGGGAACAACGAACGCCACTCACGACCCCAGGGTATGCATGACCCTTCTGATACACGTCCTTTCGTTGTCTAGTCGTCTGGAGGACCGAGTTCAACTGTGGGAGGGACAAAGAGCGGGAGTGGCGTGAGTGAGCGAGTGGCGTGGCGTGGCAGAGAAAGAGCGGAATGAGCGACGGAAGACGCGTCTATGCACCTTGGCTTCACTAGCGTTCTTTGTCCGTCCGTAGTGCACCATGTCGTTGGTGACCGAGGTCATGTTCGGGAACGACGACAGCGAGTGCGCGAAACTGGGGAGGGACGCGATGGAGTTGGGGGATGGCATTGCGTGGGTATTGGAGGTCACGGTAGACATGGAAGAAGAGGAGGATGACCGGCTGCAAGAGGACATGTGTGGGGATTTAGATTCAGACCAGGGAGGGTTCAGTATAGTTATATCTGCAACGGGAGTCGGGGATACAAAACGGCGCGCTGGGAGAGTCAAGAGTCAAGCCAGGTTAGGGACAGAACGAGGGGACAGAATAGCAGCCAGGGAGGGAAAGACGCCATCATGCACTGCCGAATAGCCAGGCCTTTCATACATCTCATGAAAAGCGGACGAGCTGTTCTCAGCAGAGCCTCAGTCGCGACCAACCATCCAACCAACGCGTGGCTGATTGACCGGCGACTGCAATGTTCGTTCGCGCCCGCCGTGTCAAGCCGCTGCAGATTAGAGATTCTAGCCAAAGATATGAAGGGGTTCATAGCCATTTCGGGCAAAAAACATCAGGCATGGCGGGGGATGCCGAACGACAAAGGGTCACAAGGATGTTCGACGAATGGAAAGCAGCGCGGAAACCCTAGGGAACGAGCGGTTGCATGGTTGGGTGGAGGCAATCGTGGCAGCTCCGACCACGCTGTAAGTGGGAACCGAATTCACAGGCGCTACGGGTGGGGGACGCCTCGCGAGAAACATGCCGGAAGGCTGAATGCAACATGATATGGCGGTGAATGTAGACGCCACTCGCAAGGTGGGAGTCAGATATGAGAAGATGAGACCAGATTATCGGACTGTCGGACGGGGTATCGTACTGATGAATAAAGATCGTAGGTTCATCGAGTCAAATACAGCCTATCTTGAGATGCGGCGCGTCTATCTCCACTCCTGCTTCGGATTCGTGGGTCTCTTGTACGGAAGAAATGTGCTCAAAAGGTACATCTGGCGGTGCCGCGCGCAGCAATCGAAGGAAGTATCATTAAGCGATGCTAATCGTGTGCGATTGAATGAAGACTTACAACGGGGAAATGACTCGATCTAGTTGACTTGGGTACAATGCTGCTTTTATGCTCCGGGGCCGCTATCTCCATCCGCCAAGAAGCTCGCACTTAAACAGAGAGCCATAGGTGATCATCCGCGTGCGTGAACTGATGCAGCCCTGTGGATGTCCAAACCTGTTGATGATAGATCCACAGGTTGATCTGCGGCCCAAACCAGAACACCACGCGATGGAGAGAGGGACAGTATATATGCATCTCCAATGTGAGAGTGCGCTGCATGACCTCGATGGGGGCGGGTTCCAGATGAGATACATCGAACGCAATACACTGCAAGTTGTGCAACTTGAGAAGGTGTCGATGGATGATATTGTGCTGAATGAAAGACAGAGGTCAATACGTGAGTCCACGAGGGCCAGCAGTGTTACTTACATCAACCCACGGCATTGGAATAACGCCCAAGTACTTGAGTCCCGCACACCACTTGGGCTCTGACGTCAACGCTTCCAGAGCTTGCCCAAGGAATTGCTCTGGGATCATGCTAAAATGAAGACTGCGAAGCGGGGTATCAAGGGTGACAGCGCCCTCGATAAATTCCGCAAGCAAGGGAGACACTTCCTCATCCACCGCTACACGCATATGTGTCACACGGGGACACCGCAGGAGCTCAGCTGCGACCAGCAGAGGTCCCTCGTAAGTCTCTAGTGCTTGCAGGTATCCAGCGGGCATAGATTCGACCTGAGTAATGTCTGTGGCGTCTAGGGTCATCAGGTACTTCAACTGGGTTTGCGTTTTGAGGAAGGCCACCAGGTTTGCGTCCCAGACCAGACGGAATTTACCGTGGTGCAGTTGGAAGCGGTGCTGGTCGTCGAGCTCTTCCGGGTCAAGAATCCACGTGTTGGTCATGATTGGGTCGTGAATCAAGAGGTCCTTGAGCTCTGTCATAGTGACCAAGGCGAGCTGGATGGTCTTCCAGAAGTGCATGGGCAGTTGCACTCTGGACACAGTGCGCCGCACGTCGACCCAGAACCAGAAACGCTTGACGTATGCACCCCGGACTCCGTCGTTGCGCAGAAGAGCCATACAGACGTGAAATGCGATGTTGGCATCTCCGAGGACTAGGTTGCTGTACAGTTTGCGTTCGGCGACGCGTTGGTACGATTTGTTGAGACGGCAAAGGAGCGGGAGTTCGGGGACGCGGATATGCTGCAGAACGCGAGCAAAGATCTCGAGAGGAAGCGTCCTGGCCGCCATGTCTGTGCACGATTCAGAGTCTGCCGAAAGCGCAACACGATAATAAGAAACGTACGAGGAATGTCTTGTCCGACCACTTGATTTTTGTTTCCTCCCACAATCTTTACGATGGGAATACGACGACAATTTTGCGCGGTTGCACAAGACTTTTGGAGACGTTTGAAGCGGGATGGAGAGGAGTTGGAAAAACGGACAAAGTTGAAGAGATTACGTGGGCGGCTAATTCTCAAAACGCGTCCGAAACGTTGGCCACATCTTTGTCCTCATCGTCCATCATCGCCTGCTCGATATAACACTTCACTGCCATTTTCACGCGTCTCGAGATGGGAGAATCACGAAATGAACTCTTGGCTTGGGTGAACGAGCTCCTCCAGATCAACTACACGAAGATCGAGCAGTGTGGCACAGGCGGTGCTTACTGCCAGATTTTGGACTCGATTTTTGGTGAGACAGTCTGGCGACATGTCCTATGGTTGTTGATTGAACGCGATGCATTACTAGGCGATATCCCAATGACACGAGTCAAAATGAACGCGAAACACGAATACGAATTCATTGCCAACTTCAAAGTGTTGCAGACCGCTTTGAAAGGACACAAGGTGGACAAAGTGCGTCATGCCCTCACGCTTATGTCTGTCTTTCAAAGATGCTGATAGTTCCTGTCAATCAGCCTATACCCGTCGAAAAACTCGTCAGATGCAAGATGCAGTACGTCCGCTTCCTCAGGGTCAAAGCACATCATTCTGATTCACGACTGCTCGCGCTTCCAGAGACAACCTCGAGTTCATGCAATGGATGAAACGATACTGGGACGCCAACTACGGAGGCCAGAGGTACGATCCCGTGGCTCGGAGAAAAGGTGCGCCTGTCGACACACCTGCTACCATCGCTCCGCTGGCGCCGTCTTCACGTACCGGCGGAGGCCTTGGTATCGGGAGCGGGCGCGCGGGTGGCAAGACACCCGTCAGTGGCCACCGATCGGGTTCAGCTCAGCCAAACGAAGCCGTCCAGCATCTACAGGCGCAAGTCCGGGAGATGTCAACACATTTGGAGGGGCTGGAGAAGGAGCGTGATTTCTACTTTGCAAAGGTGAGATATGACGCCCAGACCGCGATCCGCTACTGATATCTGGTGGAACATAGCTTCGGGATATCGAGATCCTCGTTCAGCAGCAGGTAGAGGTCTTAGAAGCGGAGGGTAAAGATGATCAGGTCCTGCGGGACATCCAGCGAATCTTGTACTCCACAGAAGTAAGTTGAATGATGTCTTCAATCCACACTTATCTCATCATGCTGCAGGACGGCTTCGAAGTTCCAGACCCCGCGGTGCAAGCCGATGAGGAAGAGACCTTTTAGTCTTGTCCAGAATACACATTATCTCCGCTCGTTATCCATCTACAGCCAACTCGTCCCCCCAGGCAGCATACAACTCTCTTTTATTTTGGCTCATGCGCTATTCCTTCACTCGTTATGCATGTATCTTCTTGGGTGTCGCACAATTTCTCCGTTTTGTATCCAAATACAGCTTCGTTCCCTGTTTCTTATCACTCGTGCGACCTAGAACTTTTCAATACCCAACGTGACTCATATCAGTGTGTCCTCGCATTTTGCAATTGCGATCTGCTCCCCATCTGCTTGAACCCACCAGTCAGTGCTCTAACAAAAGCGGCGTGAAACATGCATCTGTCCTCGCTCTCCGGCTTATTTCGTGTGTAGCGAGCCCTGAACAGTCGCCTTTTGTGGATCGTTTGACCTACTCTCTGCTTCTAAAAAGTGACAAGCGAGACTGAAGGGACTCTCATCTGGAGACATCGAATGAAGTATTGGGTGTGACCCGAAGTTAGAGTGAACGATTAGGGGTGAATACATATACCGTAGATCGACGAAGTGCGTGAAACAGACCCTAGACTCAGACCTCCTGCTTCTTCTCAAACTTCGCAACCTCCTCCTCGAGCCAAGTCCACAGACGAGCGCCCGTCTCGGGGTCGTATGTGTCGTCGGGTCCACGGGCTGCTCGCGCCCAAGGGATCAAGAACTATGCAGAAGACGTATGTGAGTTCACGCATCCACCTAGTCGAACAACGAGGAAATGTGGACGTACCTGGCCATTGTGCTGGATAGCTTCAGGCATCACACCACCCCAGAGTTGTGTCAATGCACCGTATGACGTGGGGTAAAGCAGGAAGGTTTTCTGCGTGCGTGAGTGTAAATACCAATTTACATAATGAGGAGAAGAGATGTGGCGTACCAGGACCCAGAGCTCGAAGCCGGATACATGACGCTGCAGGTTGGACTTCAGGTTACCTGTGTCAGACCGGTGTCAAACCGTCACAACTATGACAGTATGTACGCAAGCGGAAGCCACCTACCAGGGTTGCAGGACATTGACAGTATACCCTTATCACCGTACCTCTGGGCGATTTGGCGAGCAATGACGACATTAGCCTATCGTGAACACATAATTTTAGCTGATAAGTTGCATCAGGATGCAATACTACACGTACGTTCTTGCTCTGAAGATACAGTCTCTTAGTGCCAAGTTTGACGCGTGGAGGTCCATCGACGAAAGTATCCCAGTGCAGACCGGACAAAAAGGCCCCAAACGAAGACGTGGTAATGATACGTGCATGGCTATCCGACGATGTCTCCTTGCCTGCAAACAAGGCAGGCATCAACAGCTCAGTGAAGTAGAAAGGACCTGAGACGCAATTATAAGCGATACGTAAGACTACATCCAGGATAATGAATGCATACCGACTACGTTGGTACCAAATTGCAGATCATATCCGTCGGCAGTCGTCAATTCGACGGGAGGAGCCATAACGCCACTGCGGAACAAAGACATGTAAGATCGAAGCGAGAAACGAAAATAATGACAACTCACGCATTGTTGAACAAGACGTGTAATTCTTTCTCTTTGCTGTTGTATATAAATGCAAGCTTCAGAGTGTGTTCACCATGGTTTTTGTCTCAAACGTACCTCAGGAATTCTTTGGCTGCCCGACGCACTGATGCCAGACTGCTCAGATCCAGCTCCAAAGAGATAGCCTCCTTCCCTGTAGCCTCCTTCAAGCTATCAATCGCAGTCTGGATTTGTGTCGTGTTGCGGGCAGCGATGTACACCTTCGCATTATGGTCTAACAGAGCCTAAATAATTGAGATAAGGGCCCCGACTTTACATCTGCAGGCTCCGTACAGCAAGAAACATACCTTTGCAGTCTCATAACCAATTCCGCTGCTTCCACCTGTGATATGTTCAGTCTTTCTCGTTTCAAGAGCAATTGAATATGGCGTGACGACGTACCGGTAACTATGCAGACACGGTTCGTCAAGTCCGGGATCTGGTCCACGCTGAACTTGGGTTTCGGAGGGTACGTTTGGGTCCAAAACGTGGGTAAGTATTTCAAGAAGCTCATCGTCAAGGATTACAAGAGGCTTGCAGGAGGGGTGGGAGGGGCAAATAACACGACATACCCGACTTTATACAAATTTTTACACTCCTAAGTCTCCTTGCGGCCGTTGCCAGAAATGTGTCATTCTGCCGTACGCTTGCGTAGATGCTCGGCCGAGGGTGTGGTCAAGCGGAATGCCAATATTGTCGATGAGTACTCTCGATGAGTCCCTGTCCCTGTCCTGGCTGAGTTGTGCCACAGGCAATTATTCCTACCGGCTACTCAAGAAGCCGTTTGAAGCCGCTCGCTACGCTCGCATACCCGCGAAAAGCCAGGATACGGCATGTACAACCGCGATACTTACAGGCCGTCGCTGTGCACTGCTGGGATTGTCAGATCTACATCGAAAGTCAGTACATGCTAGTCTCGGTTCCAGCCCTTCATTCCGAAAAGGCAACGAGAACGAGACAGAGGGAGAAGGGATAAAGAGTCGGTTTGACCTCTGTCATACCATAAACTTGAACGGTTTTAAAATCAAAACGGCAGGGTACGAGACTAAGCACACGCTTCGCTTCAACGGATCGCGCAACTCACCTTTGAATGCAGATACTCACATTTGGGCGTATCATCACAACCACGAGAAAGCGCTCGTACCTGGCTTGGGAGAATTGCCAGCCTCGAGGAACTAGGAGCAACCTTCTCCAGGCGGCAGTCTGCATTAGTACTTCGGCGAAATATGAGTGCTTGAGTGAAGTACGATGGTTTCGATTATTTCGAACGCAAAAGATGAGCGATTCTTCTATGTCCTTTCACGTGACAGTGTTGCTTGTTCCTGTTGCTCAGTGAGAACCACCTTTTGTAGATCATCGGTCCAGGTTCATTCACTATCAAGTTCGTCCCCAGCCGTTGCTGGCTCGTTCATTTGAAAAGTGAGACCAAACGAATGATTCTCCGCATCTGACTTCGAGACGTCAAACGACCTGTGGTCTATACACTGTGTGGCAGTGTCATTCAAAGTGAGTAGTAGCCTTTGGAGACGGATACTATGCCCGTAGAACGACTACCTCAGGGAACAATGCTCACGGGAGTCACAGCCGTTATACATGAACGTCTGTCCTTTTGGTTCAAGCCTTGGCCATCGATCATGTTGTCGGTATAGAGGAAGATGTCAGCTTCTTTCTCATATTTTTGAGGGTGCCCTGATAGCACGCGGTGGAGAGCAGTGGGTGATGGACATCGATGCGGCTGCCCTCAACAGCACGGGTCGCACTTAGTTATAGAGGGCTTCAAAGAAGTATTGAAGCCCATACGTGATCATCTCTTGGGGTCACTCTTCTTGCGGGAAGTCTAGAGGTGCGGGGTCACAGCTCTTGTCATGTTGAAGATCAAAATGGGTAGACCTGAAAAGTTAAAACCATAGACCCCGCTCACCGAACAGCATTATTGACATCCGTTGAGATCAAGCTTAAGAAAGCTGCCTCTTCTCACTAAATCTACAACGGCTGCCGAGCACGGTACCTCTCCCGGTTGACACTCCGATTCCAGGCCCCAAATTAAATAGTAAATACCAGGATTTCCTTCCTGTCAGATTTCGAACTTGGAATCCGTTTGTTCGTACATTGGATCGACATCACGGAGAGCAGCGAGTCATAAGGGACAGTTGAAATGTAATGTCGTCAGTTTACCTGCTCGCTATTTCTTTCGACCCACCATTCCCATAGATAGCCATCCTTATACGAACAACCTGGTAGCTCCAACAATAGAAAAGAACATTAACGCGATAATTTGTTCGTGAGAGGTCAGGCGGGTGGACACGTTCGGTGCATATGCCAGTGCAACGGTGTATCATCGGTATGGTATCAGAAAGAGCTTTAGTGGTTATCTTCGTCTCACCGATGCATGCTGTTACTATAATAAAAATACACGCAACTGAGCATCGAACGGCCTGTTCAAGGGCCAAGGCAACTTCGTGTCTTCGAGTCCGACTGAGCGATATCCTCGTGATACGATCACATGACAAAATCGCGTTCTGAGTCTCGCTTAGCCGAGTTCACATCCATGCCCACCGTCATGCGTCAGTTGAACGTTGAACGTCTTCCTACCCTCCCATCACGGTAAGTACGACCGCTGGCTCCATCTGAACGGACCGTTGAAGGCTTTCATAGCTCAAGATGTCTTCCAAGAAGCATCTCCCTGAATATGCCAGGTCAGATGCTTTGGAGTCGCATTACAGCCTTAAAACCACTCGCGACGACGACTATGAGGCTCAGACAGTCGCGTCACCACTCAGGATGGCCTGGTTGAAGTATCGAGCTTGGACTTTACCTGCTATTATCTCCCTGATCATTGTGCTACTTGGATGGCCTGCCACTGCTCGCAGCACTGTCAGCTCGGTCACAGCTTCCGAGTCCGTTGTCCTCGCCGAACCACCTCGCAACTCCACCGGCTTGACCGATGCTGTCCAGTGGGATAACTACACGCTCTTCATCAACGATCAGCGCATCTTCATACAGTGAGTCCCGTCGTATATGCTGTCTTCAAGTACAAGCTCACCACCGCCATGCTACTGCGCTATGCACTACTAGCTCGGGAGAATTTCACACTTTCCGTCTCCCAATCCCCGATCTATGGCTCGACATCTTCCAGAAAATGGTTGCCTCCGGATTAAACGCAGTCAGGTATGCATTGCAGTAAATGCACGATCGACATGTCTCCTTACGCCATCGTATGGTTTTAGCATCTACATTCATTGTACGAAATGTCTTCCCGAAGTCCAATTATATCTTTTGACAGTTTTGCGTTGTAGGGGGCCTTACAAATCCCGCTCCAGGAGTGTTGGACTTCGACGATTGGCGTAGTCTTCAAACCATTTTCGACGCTGCCAAATTAGCAGGTATATTCATCGTGCTGCGACCAGGTGAGGATGCAGTGATGTAGGGTTATCCTCAGATGATCATTGATATATAAATATGCAGGCCCCTATGTAAGACGATAGTTTCGGAACTCTGACAATGATCTAACAGTCTGTGTAAGATCAATGCGGAGACAACGGCAGGAGGTATCGCACACTGGGCCACCAGCCTAGTTGCGTCAGAGCTTCGCACCAATGCCACCGATTTCAAGGACGCCTGGACGCCTTACATAGACGGAATTATCAACGCTACTGTACACAATCAGATTTCCAGTGGTGGCCCGGTCATAGGTACGAGGGTAGTCGGCTGCTACTGCTATGCATTGCTGACTCTCGTATTACGAAGCTGTACAAATTGGTAACTGAAAATTGCTCAGTCTTCCACTCCAGCGTCTGACCTAGTATTCAAGATAATGAATACACACAAACACCTATTGACCGCGCAGAGTATTTTTCAGAATTGGAGACTGCTTTCATTAATGGGGGCATTGTTGTGCCTCTGTGAGTGTACTCTATCGGATCTCACCACAGCGAAGCCATCTGAACAATGAATCTGTCAGCACGTACAACGACCCTGGAGAAGGACGAAACTTCATAAATGGCACAGGAGCTGTTGATATATATGGCCTTGTTAGTATCTTCGCTGTCCTAAGCGGGCCCATCACTGACTACTAGACATGTCCAGGATTCCTATCCACAAGGATTTGACTGTTCAAACCCAACCGTCTGGGCTCCAGTCACGTCGAATTATCATCAATATCACGCAGAAGTGAATCCAAGTCAACCTTGGTACATGCCAGAATTCCAAGGTAGAGACCCAAGCGCTTTCATCAGCTCTGTCTTAACTGACATCCGAGCAGGTGGAGCATTTGACCCTTGGGGCGGTCCGGGTTATGATGCCTGCGAACTTCTGACCGGGCCTGACTTCCAAGACGTATTCTATAAAGAGAATTGGGCCTCGAACGTCAAGCTAATCTCGTACTACATGGTTTATGGGTAGGTTAACTTGTATGGTTCTCTGGTCGGTAGGTCTGATCATCCGTTGTAGGGGAACAAGCTGGGGAGGCATACCGTTCCCTGGTGTGTACACAAGGTATTTTGTTTGAGCAGCGCATCAGATTTTTTTCTTGACCTTTGAACAGCTACGACTACGGTTCCGCTATTCGCGAGTCCCGCGCGTTATCGCCCAAGTTCGACGAGCTCAAGCGCCAAGCGCTCTTCATTCGCAGCTCCCCAGAGCTTCGCAAGACAGACTGGATTGGCGACACCAGCACTGGCATCCCTGGTGTCACCCTTAACGGATCTGCTGCATTCGTGACGCTATTGAGGAACCCAGACACCAATACCGGATTTTTCATCGCTCGCCAGAACAACTCGACGTCTACGTGGGTAACATGTCACTACTTCGATGCTTATCAGATGCTGACATATTCTTCAGAGACGACATCACGTTCTCTATCTCACTTCCCACCTCACAAGGGGTTGTCACTCTTCCACAAACGTTCAGCTCGATCGCTTTGAATGGTCGTCAAAGCAAAGTGCTGCTCACCGACTACTCTTTCGGCAGCAAGTCATCCCTACTCTATTCTACAGCTAGCGTCTTCTTCGCTGGCATCATCGATAGAAGGGATGTCCTGTTCCTCTTCGGTAATGCAGACCAAAGTCACGAATTCGCGCTTTCGCTCACTGGCAATGGCGGTGTCCGAGCTTCTCAGGCCGATGTAAAGTTTACCACAAAGCCAGGCACCAAAGGTTCAACACTCGTCACCGTGCTTCCAGGCGTTAAGGGTCTTGTCACGATCTTTGAGTCCGTCAGCCAACTCGTCTTGTTCAGTGATCCCGTCACTGCAGCTACTTTCTGGGCACCGACCATCCCTTCTGCTTCTGGAGATCTCAAGAATTTCTGGCAGTTTGGCTCCAACGATACTGTTCTAGTAGGAGGTCCTTACTTAGTTCGCAATGCCACTATAACGAAATCCGGAGAGCTCGCCCTCCGCGGAGACCTCAACCAAACTGCTATACTGACCGTGATTGCGCCGAGCACCGTCAAACTGGTGTCTTGGAATGGGGAGGAGGTCCCTACCATGGTAGCAGCAAGTACAAGCAGCGGTGGCCCCAAGTCTTCTGCTATCCGGACCGGTCGTGTCGACATGAAGGTACAAGCGAGCGGGGTGAAGGTTCCGACCTTGAGCAATTGGAAGTTCGCTCACAGCTTACCGGAAATCCAATCCTCGTTCTCGGACGCGGACTGGATCGTGGCCAACCATACTACAACGAATATTACCGACAAGCCTCTCTTCGGGGATGGTCGGGTGCTGTTTGGTGCGTCCCTTTGACAACACCTCCGTCAGATCTTTGATTTACATGTTCTGCTCAGGTTGTGACTACGGCTTGTAAGGATGCATGTGCTTAGAGTAAAAATGTCGCTGATTTATCCATTAGTTGCGAGAATATCGTCCTTTGGAGAGGTCATTTCATGGCTTCCGGTTCAGAGAAGTCGGTGAACCTCACCATCAATGGTGGTAGCTGTAAGTTCTGTCTTGTACGTATCATGTAACTCGGAGACTGAAAGTGATCGATAGCATTTGCGGCATCCGTCTTCTTGAACGAGCAATTCCTCGCTTCTACTTCTGGCGGAGATCAAACGAATGCCCTTTATATATTCCCCACAGATTCTGTGAATATAGGAGAAGATAATGTCATCACTGTGATTCAGGTACGTCTCGCAATGATTTCCAGATAGTCTAGCTTTCTAACAACTTCGTGGACAGGATAACATGGGGAACGACGAAGATGACAACGGTATGGCCCAGACACGAGTTCGTTCCTGCTACGTTACTAACGGAAGATGCAGAGAAATCTGCTCGCGGGATACCCGGATTCCAGCTCAACGACGGAAACTTCACCGAATGGAAGGTCCAAGGCAAGATTGGAGGTTACACCGGGTACGCACTCTCGCAACGGATTGTTGGCAATCATCTTATCGTTTGCTTCTTTCCAGATACCCAGACAAAACGCGAGGCATATTCAATGAAGGTGGTCTCTTCGGTGAACGCGAAGGATGGCACTTGCCCGGCTTCGATACCTCGTCTTGGACGTCTCGTTCGTTTGACCAAGGACTCCCTTCTGGAAAGGCCGGTGTAGGTTTCTTCGTCACGACCTTCGATCTGGACATTGCAAAGGACACAGACGTATTCATGTCCTTCACCTTCGACGAGATCAATCAGCCCTACCGTGCTCTTCTCTTCGTCAATGGCTGGAACTTTGGAAAGGCAGGTATTCAATACTCTTATCTTTATAGAATATGCTGACGACTGGGGTTCAGAGAGTCGCAAACCTTGGTCCTCAGTCCAAGTTCCCGGTGCATCAGGGCATACTCGACTACAACGGAAAGAAGTACGTTGACTTCAACTCATTCGCGCCCGCCACTGTGTACTCATTTCCCCCTTCGTCAGCACCGTTGCCATCGCTCTTTGGGCATTGGAGGACACGTCCGTATCTCCCACCCTCCAACTTGTCGTGGATCAAGTCCTGGATGGAGGCGTTGGTGCGATTGGCGTGAACAATCCGCAGTGGATTCCCCGTGCAGCATGAACACCGAAGGCTTCCCTGAAGATCCTCCCCATGCGAAATAAGACCAGTCATGACTTAGCATAGCCCGGTTGCGTACCTGTGGTAGCGACACCACTTTCAGCGTCGTATCCCAAAAATACAGATGATTATTCGAACGAAAAAGTCCTTTTAAGGGGTACACTGCCAGTGGAGAGCAAGAAGTACTGCTACATGGTCCCGGCTCCAGTCCGCAGCAACTCAAGAATGAATGAATACGCCGACAGTCCAATACTAGTCACGGTCCTAGTTGCCGTTGCCACCAATGGCATTTCCACTGATGGACTCACCGCCATTACCAGCTTCATCTATTGTATCAGGTATGAATGAGTGACTATGCAATGTGAAATGTGATGATGAGAAAACTTACTGGTGCCGTAGTTCAAGATCTCTGACTCTCCTGAGGCGACATTGATGATATCACCACCATTAGCATCTCCAGAGTTTCCAGACGTGGCGTTACCCCCGCATTGGCCGTTCCCGCCTATCGCCTCCCCACTGATGCTCTCCCCACCATCTCCGGCAGTGTCTGCGTGAACGAGATGAGAAACACGAAACGCGGCGAAGCTGGGTCGAAAGGCTTACTGTTACCCCCGTTGACGATTACGGAGTTGCCCGAAGCTTCATTGATGACGTCGCCGCCATCTGCGTTTCCTGAGTTGCCGGATTGCGCATTACCGACATTATCATCCTCGTCTAACGACAAAGTAAACATGTGTAACTGAGTTAGCAATAGTACTGAGCGGACTTACTTTCACCACCGTTGATAATCTTGCTCTCTCCGGAGGTTTCGTTAACGATATCACCGCCAAGAGCGTCGCCAGAGTTTCCGGAGAGAGCATCGCCGCCTGTATCTCCACCAATAGCGTCACCCGAGGTCAAATCACCGCCTGTACCGGCTTCAACTGGATTGAAAAATATCTTAGTTAGTAGAAGGTAGAATTGGAGCGAAACACATACTTTCACTGGTACCATCGTTGTAAATCGCGCTCTCGCCTTCGACGATCTGGGTAACAATATTAATTCCACCGTCAGTGGATCCAGAATTGCCACTTGTAGCGTCACCGGAGCCATATTGGGTGAGACTTGAGAAGTTCGGTGTGAAGGCCTCCCTGATCCGCTTGCCCAAGAAATGAGTCTCGCGCTTGCTAGCGGCGAAGTCCCTGGCAGATACCGCCGCACTTGGAGCTCCGGAAACGAGGAGCGGGCTGCACACGAGGGCGGCAAAGACCAACGAGTTGAGCAAAGTGACCTTCATAGTAGTAGGAGGAAAGGAAAGTTGATTGAGAGGAGAGGAAAGAGAGTAAATGGCAATCCACGGTGTAATTCGAAAGGATTCTGGTAAAGACTTTATACTGCGGTGCCGTCTACATGGATAAAAAGAGTGTCAGAATATTAAATATATTCATCGCTCTCCCACCACCTCAACCGCGACATCGAGGGGCTGCAGAAGAGAAGGGAGATGTTTCATTTTCAGGGTGATCGTCTGTGAAGATGCTAATGTGAGCTGTGTGCGTATGCGTAACGTCGCCACATGATGGCTTGTAGGTCTCGGGGTTCATGACGGGCCAGATTCGTGTGGAAGCCTAACTCACCCAGAGTACAGCCATCCATGTCTGCCTTCATGTACAGCTGGTTGCAAACGATGTGCGAGTCACTAGTCCCATGACGGTTCGGAAAACGAAATGGAGCGGGTCCGGCAAATGATGCCAGACCTATTCCAACCTTTGGTAGTGCGCCGCGCCACCAACGAACAGGTCGGGAGGCCGGGGCGGGATCTCTAAATTTCCCAACAGGTAGAAACGTCGACTCGCGTATCGTTTTGCAACCAGCTGTAAAATGAAAGGGTAACATTTCAACCTGGCAGCTAGGGGTGCAGTTGTTTCGCCGACTCGGATTGTAAAGGGTCGGATATGGGTTCGTTGGACACCGTGACTTTGAGGGCTCTAATAGTCTCTGTTGGCCAATTGCCTATGTGATGCCGTCATCGAAGGAGTTCACTGTTCCGTGGTCAACGAGAGCTAGTAGAAAGCTGAACTTTACACACATAGGATTTGCAGTCGTCGGCCCATCAGCGAACTTGAAACAGGGCTGAGATGGGATGACCTTATCAGGAAGGCGATTGAACGCCAGCCAGGCGTGGGATTGTACGGAGCTACAAGAACTTGGCTTAGGGCGCTGCAGGGGCACCCCGGTCCGAGCCCAAATCGTTCGTACAGAATGGTGAAATGTATTAGGGACAGACGGATGGACGGGCTAAATAACTATGCATTAAAAACAGAGGGACTCGTCAGGGGATCATCCCTCTAAGTGTCTCAGGCCCCAAGGTAACGACTACTAACGAGTAAGTATGTTCCTTGCAACAGACCACCGTGTTCATGTACTTTGAAGTTTGCGCTCCCTCCGAGTCTGTGAGCTCATCGACATCAATCGCGAAACCAAGGATCGGTTGTACACACACCACCTCGTTTGAAATGTGTCGTAGTTGGAGATGGCAAGAATCTTGTCCCATCATGCAGAAATGCAGCAGAATGTGGGGCAAGTGCAAGCAGTCGGGGTCGAAAGCGAAAGGCGGGCAGTATTTGTTGCCTAGGTACCACCAGGTGTGGGCATCGTACGTATCCTTCAGCATAGGCCAAGCTGGCCACCCCAAGATCAGACAGACTGGGACTGAGACAGTGCGGCGCTGGTCACATCCCTGTTCCCTATACCAGACAAGGGTTGTATCGACGGCCGCATTCTCGGGTCTGAGACAGTGTTGGAGCAAAGTCATGCGCGGGAACGCACACATTAGATAATCGGCTGTCAAAATGAAAATGTTCGCGTCCACACGCTGAGTAGTGCACACCACGGGTATACCCGCGGGTGTCACCGAGGTCACCCGTACCCGTACCCGTGGTAGCTTCGCCATATCAAGCGTTTTCGAAAGGGTCAAGGGTCTGCGCTGACAAAGCGTCCCGACCCTCTAACCCTAGCTGCTGCTAGGGTTAGACCCTATAGAGCATCACGTGATCCCAAAACTTTTGGCCCAAGTTCAACTTTTTCAACGCGAGTTCGGGATTTCGGGCGAGGGCACCGACGCGATTGGACGAAGACAGCAGCGAGCTAGAGCGTGCATGAAAGAATGCATTACCGAGTTATAGAAGTAAGTAAACAGCGTGTGTAATATACATATTAGAGTGCTCTGATGTTCATGGCCGTGAACATCAGAGCGCTTAGCCTGAAAGAATTGCGGTATGGACTTGCAGAAGTAAGTAATAAAGCACGCTTAGTGTACATATTAGAGGAACTGGGCCTATGGGCTCGTCGAATGGTGGCGAGAAATTGAAAGCGCCAGAAGTAGATGTGAGAAATCGAAACATGAAACACGGGAAAGCAAGAGGGGGAGCGGTGCACGAGAACCTGAACATCAAGAATGAGGCCGGACGAACGAGCTCGCCGAACGGCAGCGCTGATGCTGGCAGATATGTATATATACATATGTGCACGCGTGAACGAAATAGCTGACAATGATGAATGAGCTGCGAGAAGTGGTAGAAAGTAGAAGGAGACTCGCGTACCGCTATCCGTGGACAACTGAAGTTTCAAGCCAGACTCAGAGCTGCGCCATCAGCTGGTGCTTGAGGTCCGCCTTGTCGCAGGCAGTCAACGCGTAGATAGCGGAGACCATTGTGCATGACAGTGAGTCCCCCGACCGCCTTCTCATCGATTGACATGCTGGTGTACAGCCGAAACAGGAAATCGTCGCCAATCTGCACTAAACGTGCACCAAGGAGAGCGGAGAACGAGGTGTATTCCATTGTCATGTCGGTGGCTGATTCATGTTCGTCCGTGACCCGGCGGTGAAGTTCCCGTACTGCCATGAGGAAGGGGAGGTGGTGGAAGTGTTCAGCCTTCGTGAAGATCCCAGCCGGCTGTGGGTACGGTATACGCGGACTACCACATTTGAGACGAACAGGTGCGCCGTCCGAGCAATACCCACGTTTGTGGTTGATGGTCGAGCCGGTAGGTCCTGGGTACATGAGTGTGTGGCAACGAGTACACGTCATCTTGTTCTAAAAATTGTCTGAGCCTCTACGTCGATATGTGTTCGACTGACAGTACTCACCGTGCTCGACTCAGCAGTCGCATTTGCTACTGCGGGCCCTGTGATCGCGGCTGCCATGTCTTTCCCAAGAGGGACCGCGTAGCAATGCTCCTTCCAGAATGTCTCTGTTCCAGAGCGTTTCGCTGGTAAGCAGTGATCTTATTAACTGGGAAGTACTGAGCACCGTGGACCGTGGACTTACAAACAAAGTTTCGAGTCTTAAGACGTACGAGCACATTCTTCTCCACGTTGAGTATCTTCTCAATGAGTGCCTTCGGACTCTTCTTAACAATTGGTCGAGTCAGAAGTCCATTTCTTCGAGCCGCGTCGTCCCGGATGACTTGTAAGCGGTTGTTGTACTCGATGGTCGCCTGAGCCCAGCGTGTCGTTGTCATGCCAAAGGACGACCAGCCGTAGATCTTGCGCAACTCCATGAAGAGGTAGAATTCGTCGTCTTCACCGATCTTCAAGGAACGCGTGTCGATGTTGGTGGCAAGAGAAAAAAGAAGTTCCGTAGGTGTGAAAGCCCGACGTGCGATGTGGGCAGGTAAAGGCAATGGCGAGAAAACATCCATTGGTGCTTCTTCAGCTGCAGCAGACGGGGATGGTGCTACAGGGTCCGAGCAGTGAGCCTGAGGGGCTGTGGGAGTCTTATCCGGCAACTGTGTAATCCCATAAGTACTGATACATGATAACGATTGCACAGAAGATAATGTTGTACGCACGAATAGATCTGAATGCGATACCTCAGGAAGCCCGAGCTTTGCTGCACCAGTCAAAGCCTGTTTTGATTTGGAGGTCGGTTTTGAGGGCCGGTCGAAGAACATATCAATCTGTGTAGATCGTGTTGAGCGTACCGGCTGATTCTTAGTTCAGCTCTGCGCACAGCGATCCATGACAAGAGAAACTAGAGACTCACCTGTTTACCAAAACGGACAGCTGAAGACTTACTTGTGATTGAAGCTGCTGTTAGAGCAACCTCGGGCTGTGTAGTACTGTTGGTGCTGACACGAAGACGTTTGGCAGGTGAAACCATGTCGTCTTGATCGCTTGGCTCGCCAGAAGTAGAAGAAGGTGGAACATCCAGCCGACGTTTGCGCGGGCTTGGAGGTGGACCTACTGCCAGCCCGGACCCTAATTGATTATTTGCGCGAATCTTGCGGGCCTGGGAAGAGTCTTCTGCGTCTGAGTCACCAACGCAGGTGAGATCCTAAGAAGGGGGCATTCCAAGTCAGCAATAGAGCATCACAATCGACCAACGTGACCGCCGCACGCGAAACACGAGTAAAGAAAGTCAGAACACTTACAATAACAGCTTCTTGTTGCCTGTGATCTTTATCAACATTGTCGTTGTGCTTGACCTCCTTGGGTGGCTCCTCGGATACTGTGGCTGTGGCTGCGGATATGTTCCTGATGGATTCGGATGTGATACCGAGACTAACAGAGACCCCACTTGAACTTGAAGCCACGGGCCCCATGATGGCACGTCGTTGAGTAGATGGAGTGTTCGAGGAAAGAGAACCTGAGTTCGGGACAACTGCATCTGGCACACCAAGAGCAGATATTGGAGAGATGATGGTTTCGGAAGAAAGGGGGGCAGTTGCCGGTACGAACAGCTTCGCAGGCTGTATGTTAAGACGCTTGCTGAGAGTGAAGAGATGCTCTGTAGATCGCGTAGACTTAGTAAGCATATCCTTCCATTCTTCCTCCTCGCTCTTGACTTCGAGAAGACCACCAAAGGCCGTGGAACTCTCCGACTGTACAAGACCGAAGCTCTCGTCACTATCGGCGGGCTCTAAGATACTCAACTCTTGGTCAAATTTGCTCCCTTTTCCCTTGGGAAGTAGACGGAGGAGTCGGTTCCAGTGTCTGGCAACGAAATCGACTTGGCCGATGTAATGTGAGCCGTATGTAGAGGCAATGAAGGGGTAATGGGAGAGGAGCGCATTCCGGTGAATAACACGGATGTTCCGACGCAGCACGAAGTCGTGACCAAGATAGAGTAATGTGACGAGCCCAACCGTGAACGATTTCATCATTCGGCCCCAACCCTTGTGTGAGCCCTCAATACGGCTGCCGTCAACGCAGATGTCATCACGAGTACGTGTAAGACAACCTTTGCGGACGTGAGAGAGCTGTTCGTCGAAGATCTGAATATAATCAATACATATGCACAATGCCAGTACACTTTGACTACTCACTGCAATAGCTCCTTCCGACCAGACCGTTCCACTCTCCAGATACTTGTCGTAGACAGCCTTGAGACGTACTTCTTGATCTTCCTTCTTCCAATATTTGGCAGGTTCTCCTCCGCACGCGTGTTTCTCGAGGATGGCTTCTACAATCTCCTTGAGAACAATTGAATACATCACGTTCCGTGTGCCCTCCATGATGCCATCACCGAAGCTAGCAGCAAAAAGTGTCCACGACCACCATAAGTCACACGTTCACTGGCAGTATTGCGTGACAAAAAGATGATGCTCACCGTGCTTGAAAATGAAATGAATCTAAGCACACATGGGAGTTAGGGAATACCTCTTTGATTGCTCGTGCATCCGTGCAGCAGCGGTCAGAGACAATATCTGAGGGATCCGGGTGCTCGAGCGCAGTCAACCGCCCTTTGAACCCCTGCATCAACTCGGTAATCTGAGCTCCCTTTTTGTCCTGGCATGCTCGCTGGGATCAGAAATTTGTCAGTGAAGCTTGTTCATCGAAAAAAGTCTCAATACGTACCCAGCCAACTGTCAAGTTATGTTCGTTTATCATTGATAGGACCCCTCCCTTCACGAGTTTGTGGCGTCCACCTTCCTTATCAACCACAGTAGCCCTATTCGCAAATTTGAATGTTGCATCGAGAGACAGTGATTTAGCTGCGTGAACACATAAATCAGTGCTCAGGTGTTGGGCAAACAGCAAGTAGACGCTTACCAGATAATGTTCGAAGATGATTAGTGGATTCTTGGACGCGTGAACGATCACAGAAAGTTGCATAGACATCCGTGATTAGATCATGGGTGATTGATTGACCACGATATCCGTTATCTGCATTGTATGCAGAGAATCGCAATAACGTAGGCGCGCAGAATGTCGATTGAACGAGTCGGTGCTCAAACATCTGGAGGTATTCCCCCATCTTCGCCTTATACTCGAGTAGGTGCAACTCTGTAAACTGATAAGCTAGTGAACAGTTCGCTTCACGTGGGTGGGACATACGACGAATGTTTTCCTCAAGACCTGCGGCTGTACTCAGCGGACGCATCTCATCAATCATTTGAAAGAGTTCAGCCGTCACTGCACATCGCTTGAAGAAATATGGCACACCACCTGCCGCGCATAATAGTGAGTATGGTTTATTTAGTAAGTTGCTGCACCATGACTTACGTGGTATCTCCCATAGATTCCATTTCTCCCAATACAAAGGGTTGGTTGTCGCAATGCAGTAGCCTTCCTTGTTGGTCTTTCCCTGGCTTTCACCATGACAGAGCTTGCAGCGGATGCGGAAGCCAAGTGCAGTCTCCTCCTGCCAGATGCCGTGAACGTCTCGATGTCCGGTCGTGGTCCAGCCCTCCCAGAGAGGCTTTTTGTTACCGCATGGGCATCTCCCTATCTGAGGGTAGTAGAGAGGATGGACGATGGTCACTGGTCGAAGGTATGCAAGTTCTGGTTTGATGTCTGGAGTAGCTTCACGTCTGAATCGCTCGTAGAATTCAGGAGGGGTGAACCGTGGGCCGTACAATGGAATCGCAGGGTTCAAGACACGAGGTGTGGTACGGGCAACTGATTTTGCTGATGCATGAATCTTGACCTGATCGTAGGTGAAATCGACATATTGAACAACGTGCGAGACCCAGTTAAGCTGCGCTATTTCAGCTGTCTGGGTTTTCTTGATTCCTCGACGCTTTATCCAGTTGTCGCAGCGTTGATTGACCTGTACAGCGCACAGAGGTGAGCTTAGAATTGTCACTGTCGTGAGATATCAGAGACTGACCTCATGAAGCCATTGTTTCTCGAAAGCAGTCGCCCGTTTCTCCGGTGTGTCATCCAAGTCTGCAGAGGGCAAACATACCACTTGCTTCAGCAGCTGAATGATTGTAATGGGGTCAAACGAAGACATGAAGATAGTGCGTACTCGTACGAGCGGTGTCGTACAGAGAGGAAGGATTTCAGGGGCCATTTGTCTCCCTCATCTCCTTAAAATTATTGTGGCGGATTTCGTTCACCCGCCGTACGCGTAGACGGACCATACTTAGACGAGCCATGCTGCTCTCGCCTGCTGGCAGCGACGGTCCCGCTGTCGTGTAGTCATCTATCCCAATAAGCATCCGGCGGATGGTAGCCAAGTAATCATACACTGGTAGATACACGTACACTAACAATTACAACTTTCTTGCTTTTGCGTTGTTCAAATTAATCATAGTACCAATACATATCACAGCCGCAGTGACTTCATTACACGCCCCACAGCTCCCGACTCCGAAATAAGTTCAAGGAATATAAAAGATACCTCTGACTCGCTGACTCTCTACTGACCCAAGTAATGACTCGGCTACAATGGCTGTACCGACTCCAATGCCGCCACTAGCTGATAAGGAGGAGTGGAAGTGAGGCCGGCAGGGAAGCCCTCCATAGTAATGTAGCGTAACCAGAAGCGTACGCGTACAGGGACGTCAAAGGGGATGTCGGCAGCACTCGACGGAACAGCTATCTTGCCGTTGTAATCCTTGATGGGTATCTGTAACAAGCCCGCTGTCAATACATCGGTTTGAGAAAATAATAGAACTCACTATGTCTGCATCCGCGGATGCCGTTGCATCCAACTGAGGTTTGAACGGCAAGAACATCACATGCAACTGAGTGAGACTACTTTCCGAGTTTTCGCGAAAGAGAAGTCGCGTCGTAACATGGTGGGGAGCACGTTCAGCGATGTCGGGAAGGGTGTGGCTGAGCTGCGCGAATTGTGCTTGCGAAACTGGGTCGCTACGCGGCTCTAGCCAGAACGAAATGGTGGGCGATTGATCTGGATGATCGGCCTCCGTCGGGAGGAATCTGTAGTTGAGAGGTGCAACCATGTTACAATTGTCCCGGGAGAGCTGTCCGACGAGGGTGAAAAGGATAGGGGCGGAAGCCCGCACAGGTGCATTGCCAATGCGACGGCAACACAACCAGAGGGACGGTGATGCAAGGGGGCAATGATGAAAATCAATGTCGTTGCCTATCTCCTGGACACTGAGCGCCTCGGGCTGCACGAAGACCGGGTGATCCAGGCAATCTGGTTTGTTCGGCAAAGGCATAAGTTCAAGGAGATGGTCGTTGTTGAAAGAGATACGCTGAGGGGCCATGGAAGTAAATATTCATATATAAAGTGCAAGTGAGTCATGTCGGCACTTACCGGTGGTGTCTGGTAGGTGAATACCCGTCTCTGCAATCTGGAAGTGAAGGCGTCTCACTCGTCTGTTTGTCAATCAAGATGTGAAGCCTAGTGGTGAAGCCAGATGTCAGATTAGCGACCTGAATCTCAGGTTTAGTTTAGCAAATCCCAATGCCATGGATTCGGTCCCACTGGCAGATCCAGATGTGATAGGAACGAGAGAACACCGCGCTTGGCTACGCTTGGTTACAGATTCTAAAACGCTTTGAGTTCAGATTGTCAGTCAGGGTTACGATGAAGAAGCTTACTTTTGTGACTGTGAGCAGTTGACTGCACCTGCGCCCCACATCATGTACAGCTGCGAACGGTTGAACCGGCAGATGTATTGCTCGTTCGAACCTTGAAATGAAGTGCGCGCACATACATTAGATTATTCTGAGCTGCTGAGTTCAACAAATGATAGGCAAACAAAAATCCAAGCTACACCGTGACCTTGAAACGGCAATGAGGGCTTCTCATAGAGTGATACTTATGCACTGGGCACGACAGTACAACTCACCTTGGATGACGTCGCGCTGGAATGATACGGCGATTTGAAACCACAAAGCAACGAGTCACGGTGAAATCGCAGATCACGTTGGTCCTTGCAGTATAGAATATTAAAGTAGGACTCTTGCTGATCAGAGAGCGGCACATTAATATTGGTGCTCAGACCTCATGACACGTTGAACGATGTTCTAAGAGGTTCGGTGAGCCTTTGTTCTTTGTCGCCGTCCTCGCAGTATTATGTTTCTTCCCAGTAGCTCGCGCTGAAGAAAACAGGTCGCAGTATAGAACAGTCATGATTGGTATTGGTACGCAACATTCTCGCACTTGCTCTTGGTAGCTGTCAGCTCATAGGCATCAGTACTGTACTTGCAGATTTGGGTACCATATGATCTTGTGTAGGGCGCGCACACATGCACACTTGACTCTGAGGGGTCAACAACTAACAAGTTATATACAATATGTATCAGCGATAGTGCCAAGAACACCTATCACTCAATCCTCTCCAGGCTTGTAATCCCCGCCCGCGCCCGCATACAGCTTGCTCGTAATCGGGTTCACAACGCTCTGCACCTCCTGCAGCTTCTCCTCCAACTCCTCCGTGTTCGTGCTCAACCCGTTCTCGTCGATCCAGTCCGTTATGTCCTTGACCGCGTCCAGGATCTTCTTGTCGTCGTCAGAGATCTTGCCCCCGAGGCCCTCTTGGTCGCCAAGTTGCGACTCGAGGCCGTAGACGAAGGAGGAAAGGCTGTTCAGGGCCTCGATGCGCTTGCACTGGGTTTCATCCTCAGAGGCGAACTCCTTAGCTTCGCAGACCATGCGGTCAATCTCTTCTTGCGAGAGACGGCCCTTTTTGTTGGTGATGGTGATAGACTCGGACTTGCCACTGTCAATGAATAGAATATCAGCAACGAGCATACATCGACAAGTGTTGACGTAACTTACGTTCCCTTATCGGCAGCCTTGACGTTCAAGACACCATTAGCATCGAGCTTGAAGACGACCTCAATCTGAGGAACACCATGAGGTGCGGGAGGGATACCGGTAAGCTCAAACTTGCCGAGCAAGTTGTTATCGTTGGTCAACAAATGTTCACACTCGAAGATGTGGATCAACACGGTGGGCTGGTTGTCGGCAGCCGTGGAGAAGCTAGAAAAAGTCGCAGTCAGTCACGATGACACGCAGCGGTATACACCGTAACTTACATCTGGGACTTGCGAGTAGGGATGACGGTGTTACGGGGAATGAGCTTGGTCATCACACCACCGGTGGTCTCGATACCGAGAGTGAGAGTGAAAACATCGACAAGGACAACATCAGCGGTAGCCTCGTCGCCAGCGAGAATAGAACCCTGGACAGCACCGTAGGCAACAGCCTCATCGGGTTGATACCCTTGGAAGGCTCTTCGCCGAAGTACTCCTTAAGGAGCTACTAGACCTTGGGGATACGAGTAGAGCCACCAACAAGGACGACCTGAACAAAGAATTAGTAAGTACGGAAAACGCACCACACGAGGACTATTGGACTGACCTCATTGATGTCTTCCTTCTTGAGGTTGGCGTCTTTGAGAACCTGCTCGACGGGCTTCATGGTCTTGCGGAACAAATCTATGTTCAGTTCCTCGAACTTGGCACGGATGAGGGTCTCGGAGAAGTTGTTACCGCCCTCGAAGGACTCAATTTCAATGCGAGCGGACTGCTGGCTGGAAAAGGTCCTCTTGGCCTTCTCGACTTCGGGTGTCAGTCTTCTTCTTGTACTCGTCATTGAAGTAGGCGGGGACGATGACAACGGCATGAGTAACGGGCTTATCGAGGTACGCCTTGATCTTGGACAGAACCATGGCAGAGATCTCATCGGAAGTCTATGAATGCTGTCAAAACTGGGTTTTGTGCGAAAACAAAGAAATCCACGTACGAAGTCATGAGTCTCACCCTTGTGTTGAACCTGAATAGCGGGCTTGTCGTTTCTCTTGACGATTTTGAAAGGCCTGGCGTACAGAGATAAACACAAGTGCATTGTACTGTTACAGCAGAAACTCACCATTACTTTC